>VIAB01015601.1:32338-62861 GCA_009801035.1 Oophaga pumilio | reverse complement strand
TTAACGTGCAAACCACCCTTGGGGGTGAAGGGGTTAATGTTTGAAAGCCTGATTTATTGATTATCTGTTCACGGTTCAGTTTCAATTTCTTTTTCATATTGCTCTTCTATTACAAGAATGGTATAGCATGCTGCATATTTGTATGTAGGAAATTATAACTCAATGGAAATCTATTAGGATCCATTACATCATATCAATCATGGGTTTTGTAAACACGCAAATCATATTGCCAGTAGGGGCAGAGACCAAAGTGTAGGTGGCTGCAAAGTAAGGTTTGGCAAACTATTTCCATTATCTGCTAACCAGATGACTAACATCTTATAAACCAATATGCAGAAAATAAATAAAATAAATTCCTCCAAAATAAAGCAAATAAAACCAAATAATAGAAACAATACCAGAAATAGATACCAATCCTTATAAATATTTAAAATAATTCATAAATAGATAGACAGTTTAAAAGCACATAGGGGCCAATTCATCAAGACTGGCATAGCACAACCTCATGTGTATAAGGAGTCAAATTTATTAGGAGTCGCATGCTAGTTAATTAATTTTGTGCTGCTCCTAAATATACTGCACCTCCGTGAACTGCTCCAAATGCTACCCCAGTCAGAGACTGGAGCGGATGTGTTCACACCACAAGTGGATGTGTTCATACCACTTCCAAATGTATCCAAAGTGGCATGTAAACACCAAAAGCCACTATGTACTTTTTAATGATTTTACACCCTATTTGATGAATCTTCACTAGAGGCCCTGATTTATCAAAGCTAGTACACAAGAAAATTAGTACAAAAATCTTTTAAATGTTGCAAAATTTTTGCACGATGCGAGGCTGTACAAAAATGTATCGACTTTTGGCATCTCAATGCCATTGTTGCATAGCTTCGACAAAGTGTGCAAAACTGGGGCATGATGTCCCCCCCACTCGTCAAATTCATCATGAGTGGTGATCTTTCATATGCTACAAATTTTGTGCACTTAAGTAATAATTGTGGTAAAATGCACACAAAGGAACATGCCACATACTGTTCTTATTTAATCAGACACCTTACACTTCACCCCACCCGCTCATCAAGATCGGTGTGAAACCGCCGATCTTGATGAATCGGGGCTATAGAATTCAAAATCCATAGGCCATACAACCCAAGCATGAAGGTGGGGCCCAGTACCTTGGTATACTGGTCATTCAAATTAATAACTAGGGGTCAGGTACACTCAGCTCTATATTGTAAAAACTATAGAAATACATGGAATAAATTAAATAAAGCAAAATACCTACATAAATATAACTACATAAATTATATCACATTATATCACAATGAGAAGGGACAAATAATAACAACAAAAAAGTACAAAAATGTACAACAAATATTCTTCAAAATTTGCACATTTACATATTCACAGGTAAGTGAGTCATAAATTAGATATATAAAGACGAACCTTACAAACTCTAGCTAGGCCCCATAAGAGGCTAATGCTATAGGCACATTGGGGCTCAGATTGCGCACTACCTGAAATCCTGGTAGTTAGTGGATTCTATTTGATGTATATTTCATACTTATTGTTTTATAGTTTTAACACTTCAGTTCTGAGTGTATCCATTACTAGTTATTTATTTGTATATCCAGTATACAATGGTTTTGTTTGTCTTATGGAATTTTAATTTTACTTGTTTTTACATGATCTATTTATGAACAAACAAATAATTTCAACAGCCATGCTAAAAACTGAACATGGATGACCATGTCAATCATTATGCTAGCCCCAAAGCTTATACAGCTAGCTATGGTACTTCCAGAAATAGAAAAGCTCCATACCTTAGTGGAGTTCTGATGTTCCAAAGCCTCCCCCTAGCTAACCTCCACAGAAGGTCCATAGGTTAGCTGATCCCACTCTCCTGTGCTCCACGCTGAATCGCATCCTACATGTGGACAAGCATAGATGGTGTGGAATGCACCAGTGACAGAGCCTG
Organism: Oophaga pumilio; assembly: GCA_009801035.1. Taxonomy (NCBI): domain Eukaryota; kingdom Metazoa; phylum Chordata; class Amphibia; order Anura; family Dendrobatidae; genus Oophaga; species Oophaga pumilio. Next base: position 60,883 of record VIAB01015601.1, on the reverse strand, counting down.
CCCTTTTCGGGCAAGTGACTTCAGGTGTATGCTGTACATGCTCAACAATGATGATGTATTCCAAGCTGTGGAATGCATCAGAGTAGAGGACTGCCCACTCTGGACCTGTCACTTCTTGAGAGTGTGTTACACAGCTCAAAATAAGGTCACTCTCCTATATTTTGCAACGCACATGATCTTTGCGCATTGCTATGGTAATCCTGCAGTTGTCTTTGCTAACAGGAGAGTGCCTACATTTTGTTTTATACAAACCCTGTTAATAATCCCAATTCTCTCACTGATGGTAATTGAGATTTTAATCCACAAATTCTGATACCGTGGCAACCAGAGATTTTTTTGCAGGTATCCTCACTTATTGATAGTATCCATACTTTTCAGACATTCATCCAAATGCTGTAAAATATTGCAAAAATATTGTAAAGGAAAGGGAAATGGGTGGAATGGTTCCGGGCGTTAGACAAGAACCATATTGATCTGATATGATGTCATGGTGTTTAATGATAAGGGTATCTAAAACATAAGACAAGCCATAGAGTATGCCTTAAAAAAATATTCCATAAATAAATAGACTATATCTCCCAAATAGTGTTGAGCGATACGATACTGCAAGTATCGGGTATCGGCCGATATTGGCTGTATCGGGTTTTCGATTTCGAATACCGATATTTTCGTCATATCGGATACCGGAATCGGGATTGTCACTGTCACTGTCAGTGTCGGTCGGTCGGGTCTGTCAGGAGTCAGCGGCACTTACCTGGCAGAAGATCTCCTGCGGTCACGTCCTGGACTTATTGATGGCCGCTATTATCTTCTCCCTGGCGCTTACATGCAGTTTTTCTCTATAACACAGGGTAATCCCGCCCGTAAACCAGTCCGATGACATCACTGCTGGGGAAGCAGGTAATCAGCTGTGCTGCACCGGGATGACAGGCTCTGCCTGTCATTCTGATGTAGCAGAGCTGGATCGTCGTGGGACACTCGTTACTATTGACTGCGTCGGACAGGTGGTATACTGCTGTTTTTTTTTTACATTTTTTTACAGGAGATCGATGGCGTCGCAGGATGAGACTGTAATAAAAGTAATGAAAACGTTTTATTTTTTTTTATTAAAATAAAAAACATTTTTATCAACATTCAACAACATTCACCCGTCCGGGTACATCAACATGAAACAAACTATTTACATACAGGGACCCTGTCCGGGTTATTGATTCTTTGCCTGGCCTCTTCCAGGTACCACCTGGTAGTTTTCTGGCGCTTGCCAAACATCATAGACACCAAGGCCCACCAGGACCTGATGACATCGTGTGGCCTGAACTGTAATGTCGTGACCCGCTATCTGGGTCTGTGTGGCCACATCTTTCATCTCCCTCCGGTTCTGGAGCCCTATGTCCCGGACTGAACGAACACCAGGGGGCCTAACAGGCGACGGGTACGGGCCACGTAACTGGACCATGTCCATAGCTGGGGCTGCTGAGGAGGAGACCACTGAGGGAGGCTGGGGAGATTTACGGCGTGGGGTGGCACTGGGCACTTGTGCAGAGGCCTGGATGTGGGTGGCTGAAGGCTCCGAGGGTCTGACGGGTTCCTCACAGTCTGGGGACCAGGGGTTGCACCTGGTGACATTTAGGGCGTACCAGCCATAGTAACCCCAGTGTCGGGTGTAAGTCACCAAGTCTCCTGGCAACAGGTCCCTCCCCGGGTGTCCTTCTGGGAGGTGAGCCTCCACGTCCCGCCGGTTTACAAATATTTCTAAATAAAGTCCAGGCTCCTGGATGAAGCCCCAACCACCTTTTAACTTAAAGTTGCGTACTGCACCTTTACGCCGCGGCTCCCTCAGGGTCCCTTTATCTTTCCTCATCCGGTCCTTATCTGCCCGGTCCTTCTCCAGGTGACGTTGGTGAAGGTTCTGGGATTCTCGCTCCTCCCTTTCTCTCTCAGCTTCTCTCTCCCGACGTTTATCTTCATCCAGCTTAGGATGTCCGGTTTGCAGCAGCTCTCCTGGCGCACGACAGTCCTGACGGCGCTCACCTGCGGAGGAAGCAGACGGCTCTGGATGAGATGACAGTCGGGGCTCCGGTACAGACAAGTACACCTCTGGTGCCTGCGCGGCCTCCTCCATGACGACGGGTGTCACTTCTTCTGTCTCAGCGACGGGGGCAGACAGCGGGATCTGGGGTGCTGCCGGTGCGGAGTTTTGGGCAGGAACGGGTGCCTCCACTGCGACAACGTCAACCGGATCACATTGCAAGGGCTGGGATGCCCACCACATGGACTCCTCTTCTACTACAACGGGTGCCTCACCTTCCGGTACAGCCACTTCAGGTAAGACGGATTGGCGCTGCTCCAAGTTTAGCTTTAGGGCACGCCAGCTTGCTTCCATCCTGGCGACATCCTCCCGGTGCCGGGCCAGGTCTCTCAGGGTCTCCTCCGCTTCTTGCAGAGTAGGAGGGTTTACAGGTCGGGTGCCAAACGGTGGCTCCGTGGCGATCGGGTCGCTTCCGTGGGGGGAGAGCTCAGCCTCTAACTGCTCCATCCCTTCACACTTCTGCTCACGTTCATTCGCCATCTCTGCCAAGTCACATGTGTCAGCATCACGAGAGGGCCCCTCTTTTATAGGGAGGCGGAACCTTCGTGTTTGTTTCTGCATACTGAGGATGAGGAGGCGGAACTCAAGAGCTGTGGGGCATGATCTTACATGATCTTACATTGCAGTACCATTTACAGTGGTCGGCCATCGTTTTCGCGCCACTGAGTGAGTGTACACCCACGAAGAGCACGCCCTTCTTCTTCACCAGTGCCTCGTGGTGACGCAGATATGGCGGACAAATGGCAAATACATTCTCTGATGATTTTAGCAATTCTCAAGCACAGACTGAGTCTATTTTACTATGTTGACGTGTATAAAATATAAATATATGTATATATATGTCACAATGACATGTATATATATATATGTATTCTATGTGTGTATATTTTGTGTTTACAACGAAAGAAAGGGTTTATTTTGTTGCGATATTTTATTTCCCATAGACTTACATTGGGTTTCCGGTATCGTAATCGGTTATCGGCGATATTTAGTGCTATCGGAAAGACCATTACGATCCGATATTTTTCGATCCCGAGCAGTATCGCTCAACACTACTCCCAAACATAATTGGAAAGGTAAATAAAGCATTGACCCTTGCCTATAGAAAGTGTGCAAATGACAGTTGTTCATTTAGTCCCATCGGGGACCTGCTGTTCATTCTAAAAAATCATTCACTCTTTTTTTAAAATCCACCTTTTGTGGCCACCCTTTCGTTTTCTGTCTCATCACTTACACTTCCTCTACTCCGATGTGTTCCACAGCTTGGAATGCATCGCCATTGTTGTGCATATACAGCACACATTGAAAGTCACGGGTGTGTTCCACGGTTTGGCATGCATCACTATCTACGCTTATCTACGTGCAGTATGCAATTCAGTGTGGAGCACACGAGCATGGGAGCAGGTACCCATGGACCTTCCATAGAGGTTTGTTAGGGGGGAGGCTTTGGGACATCAGGAGTCCACTGAGGTATGATGCTTTTTTCTCTCTGGAATTTTGAGGAAAAGATAAAAGGATGTAATAGGATTACACATTTTTGATGTGAACCATACTGAGCGCATTATCCACCTAAACAATACCCTTTTCATCTGAGTAACATCTCCTCTTGTTTTGGGGGTTATTTGTTTATCAGCCTCCTGAGGAACCTAATTATGGGGAAATGCATTGAGGCATTCTTAAGGCATCGGTATTGAAGCAATGTTGAGGTATCAGTAAACAATTTCATCAAAGATAAGTTTCTTTTTCATTGACATTAGATGTATAATTGTGAGGCTTTCCTGGGGTATCTATATATGAGATGACTCTAGGCATAAGCATTGATATTTATTAGAGTGAATTCTCTTTTACATATACATGTTGATGTGATATGTATATCTTGGGTAAATCTTAAAGCATCTTGAAATATTAGTATTGTTTTTATATTTCGGGTTTTTGATATAACATGTATACCTGATTACTGTAGGGTTGACTAGGGTGAATAATGGTGAGCCACTGTTGAGTGGGGGCGCATGTCGTCAACTTTAACTAGGGTGCCAACCTCCGCTGGTAGGCAGGATATCAGTATCTAAGGGACTCACTAGGGCTCAATAGCTGTGGTTTGAGGGTCCAATAATAAGGAACTATATTTGCCTTTGGTTTTAGAATTATTAACACCAACCCTACAGTATTTAAAAAAATACTATAAACATACATTTCTTTCAGTGAAACTGTAAAGAGAATTACTGAAATGAGGTGGTTTAAAGGAAAACACCAGCAAGTTTAAAAGCACTGTAAGATTTGTAATTTCTCTTTGTTCCACTTTTGACAAAATGACAACATGATGCTTATTTACTGTACTTATATAGGATTTCTGTGACACCAGATTCCCATTTGTCACAGAGTAGTCAATACACCAATATGAGTGGATGAGCGATGAGAAGAAAAATCAAGTCTGATGCTAAAAGTAATATTCACATTGAACCTGTCGGACTCGAGCTCTACAGTAATTCAAATGGTAACGTCACATCCAGCACGAATACAAACTAAGCACAATGATAGATTTGTACACACTCAGCCATCAATATGGCATGCTAAGTCACCATGTTAGAACTCTTTATATCTGAGTGATGCCTCACTGGTGCGCAGATAAAAATATATATGGAATTTTTACCAAAAAGATGTGTTTGAAGAATTTGCTGGAAGAATTTAAAAAAAGTCATTACATGATTAGATATTCATAACTATGCAGGAGAGCGAATATCTTTAATTTTGTTTCTGGCATATTTATTAAATTTTGCCAGCAGATTCCATTTGATTCAAATAAAATCAGTTTGAATCAAACAGGCTTCAAAAGAATTATGCTCTGAGGTCTTTCCACACATCAAAGTATAATAAACAAAGGGAGAAATAGTGTTAAAATATTTATAAAATGCATTTTATTCATTTTCTTAGCTTGTTCTAGGCCTTCAGGAGACTCTGTAGCTGCAGGCCAAGTCACCCTCAGCGCTTTAGCACTAGGATAACTAAAGACCCATACATAGGATTGCAGAGCTGTGGCGGAGGAGGCAAAAAAAGTCACGTGAAGGCCTAGGACAAGTGAGTGCAATGTGTTTATTTTAACTTCTACCTTACCCTCAAAAGAATGCAGAAAAATGGTGGCTATCTGTCATTTTGATGGATTTGTGCATACTGAATAACCCAAAATTTGGATTCACTAAAATCAAAAATTTGGAGGAAATTTGTAATGAGTTGCAGATTTACTTTCTTAATTTAATTTTACTCTGCTTTATATAATGCAAAACAACAATTTTTTTCAATGACAATCAATGAAAAAAATGTCCCAGTGAAACTATGATGGAGGCAGCCACATTCATTCTCAACCATTATTTCCACTCCAGAGTACTGAACGAAAAAATGTTCCAAACGTGGTGTTGTCCAAAAATGCCAGGGAAATGACAAATGTCATCGCGGACTTAATGTGAATCCAGACCATGACTGAGATAGGAGATGGAAATTGCTGCTCCTTAACCTTCATTGAGAAGGGGTAGTAATCAGGAGATAGATGCAGATACAAATATTCTGCTGCAAGTTCTCCTGAATTGACATTTCCACTTTTAATCACTGGGCAATCCATATAAGTTTTCATCTCCATCCCTTTTCCCTCTTTTAACTTACAATAGGCCATTTGAAAATGTCTTAAACCAGACCTTATTTTATTTTGGTCTCTAGCAAAATATAATTTACATTTTTAAAATAGGTATACAGTGGGTGCGGAAAGAATTCAGGTCCCTTTACATATTTCACTCTGTTTCATTGCAGCCATTTGGTAAATTCAAAAAAGTTAATTTTTTTCTAAATAATGTACACTCTGCTCCCCATCTTGACTGAAAAAAAAACAGAAATGTAGAATTTTTTGCAAATTTATTAAAAAAGAAAAACTGAAACATCACATGGTCATAAGTATTCAGACCCTTTGCTCAAACACTCATATTTAAGTCACATGCTCTCCATTTCCTTGTGATCCTCCTTGAGATTGTTCTATGCCTTCATTGGAGTCCAGCTGTGTTTAAACTTATAAGACTTGATTTGTAAAGGCCACTTTCATCTTCTTTGCCCTTGCTGATGGAAGGAGGTTTGCACACAAAATCTCACGATACTTGGCCCTGTTCATTCTTTCATGTACACGGATCAGATTTCTGGCTCTCACAGACCTGTAACTTTTTCTTTCAGATGCTTCTCTGTCCACTACTCATTACCTGTAGTATGACACCTGTTTGAACTTATTATCAGTATGAAAGACACCTGTCCACAGCCTCAAACAGTCACACTCCAAACTCCACAATGGTGAAGACCAAAGAGCTGTCGAAGGACATCAGGAACAAAATTGTAGCCCTGCACCAGGCTGTGAAGACTGAATCTGCAATAGGCAAGCTGCTTGGTGTAATGTAATCAACTGTAGGAGCAATAATATGAAATTGGAAGACATACAAGACCACTGATAATCTCCCTCGATCTGGGGCTCCACGCAAGATCTCACCCCATGGGGTCAAAAAGATCTCAAGAACGGTTAGCAAATATCCCAGAACTACATGGAGCGACCAAGTGAATGCCCTGCATAGAACTAGGTCCACTGTAACAAAGGCTACCATCAGTAACACACTACGCCGCCAGGGACTCAGATCCTGCAATGCCAGATGTGTCCCCCTGCTTAAGCCAGTACACGTCAGGGCCCATCTGAAATTTGCTAGAGAGCATTTGGATTATCCAGAAGAGTATTGGGAGAATGTCAAATGGTCTGATGAAACCAAAGTAGAACTGTTTGGTAGAAACAAAATTCATTGTGTTTGGAGGAGACAGAATGCTGAGTTGCATCCAAAGAACACCATACCTACTGTGAAGCATGGAGTGGCAACATCATGCTTTTAGTCTGTTTCTCTGCAAAGGGACCAGGATGACTGATCCATGTACATGAAAGAATTAATGGGGCCATGTATCATGAGATTTTGATTGCAAACCTCCTTTTATCAGCAAGGGCATTGAAGATGAACCGTAGATGGGTCTTTCAGCAAGATAATGATCCCAAGCACACCGCTAGAGCAACAAAGGAGTAGCTTTGTAAGAAGCATATGAAGGTCCTCGAGTGGCCTAGCCAGTCTGCAGATCTCAACCTCATAGAAAACCTTTGGAGGGATTTGAAAGTCGATGTTGCCCAGCGACAGGCCTAAAACATCACTGCTCTAGAGGAGATATGCATGGAGGAATGGGCCAAAATACCATCAATAGTGTGTGCCAACCTTGTGAAGACTTACAGAAAATGTTTGACCTCTGTCATTGCCAACAAAGGATACATAACAAAATATTGAGATGAACTTTTGTTAATGACCAAATACTTATTTTCCACCATAATTTGCAAAATAAATCTTGCCAAATCAGACAAGGTGATTTTCTGAATTTGTTTTTTCATTTTGACTCTCAAAGTTGTGGTCTACCTATGATGTCAATTACAGGCCTCTCTCATCTCTTTAAGTGGTAAAACTTGAACAATTGGTGGCTGAGTAAATAAAATAAATTAAAAAAATCTGTAAAAATTTTGAAAATGTCTACGTATCATAAGTAACTATAGAAATTATATTTTGTAGGGATTCACTTTCTCAGGTAGGCATTAGGCCGCTCTAGTAATGCTGTTTGGTCCAACTAGGCAACATTTATTAGCTCCATAAACCAGGAGAGAAGTGAACACAAAACTGCCGTGCTCAGGCACAAAATTAAACACTGCAGCAAAGTATAGTACATACTGCAGGTCAATACTCCAACAGGTATACGTCTAATACTCTGGAAGGTAGACATTCAAACTTTGGTGAGTACACATCCAATATTTTATCAGATACACATCCAATATTCCAGGAAGTACCTATCCAATATTCCGACAAGCACACATGCAATACTCCGCCAGGTATACTTCCACCTACACACAGGTCAGTATGCGATCTCCCCAGCTCCCACATACTAGTAAACTGTTCACCAATAATTGTCTTTTTCTTTCTTGCACCAAAGACTGCTCAGCTCCTCAACTGACTCCCCAGTCACTCCATTCAGAGTCAGCCCTTCAGTCTCTCTACCAGCTACAGCTCACATCTTGACTTGTCACTCACAAGCTCAAACATTTGTCTCTGCTACATTCAGCAGGCCAGCCAACAACACACATTGAACCCATTTCCTGGTTCTTAGCAAATCAATGCAAGTGAACTCTTAATCAACTGCTAGGATTTAACAGTCACCATCCTGACCTTGCTACATACTCTACCCCTCTGACCAAAGACAAGGGATGAGCTCACTTGCCACCTCCCTCTTCATGAACACCATTTAGACATTTTATAAAGGGTTCTGCTTTCTACAGTTTACACAAATTACACTCAGAGTTCACCTATCTTCAGACTACATGCAATGCTCAGCTACCTACAGACCACATGCTATGCTCTGATACCTACAAACTAAAAGCAATGCTGTGTCACCTCCACATCATGCACACAGGCACTGCTGAGTGCAAATCTCACACACAGGCTCTTTTGCCTGCAAAATGCTACAAGCTACCTCACAACACTTGAACAAGTACCATACTGCTCTGCAGATGCAAAGTCTTACATAGTGCACACTGCACTACCAATGCTGACATATAATATAGCTGTAAACTCACTGCACACAGTGCTCCACACTGCCACTTCATGGGACATGATACCACCCCATGTGCATATGCCATCTTGGGCCACAGAATAGTTCTGGGCATCTCCACAGAAATACCTTACAATCATCTCAGGGACTAACACATACGGAAGTTTGGCCCTTACGAGGGTCACCAAACTTCCTGAGTCCAAAAGTCCAGTCACTTGGACACTATTACAGTCATCTGGAATTCCTGATGCCCCTCACCAGGATGAGAAACTGAGAAACAGCACTGCAAGCAGGGTAGGTCTCAGAAAATAGAGGCACAAGTGATTTTTTTTCTGCTTTTTAATCTTTATTTTTTCATCACATAAATAAAAACTGTCATTGTTTGGTATCTCCATAATCATACTGACCTGAAGAGTCAGTAGAACCAACAGAGAAAAGCTGAATATAGGTCAGGAAAAGATGAGAGAAAAAATGAGTCTAAAACACCGTTATTAAGAAAGTTGGTGAACAATTAACGGAGGTGCCTGCACATACACAACATCTGATGAGCATATGACACAGCATCTGATGAGCATATACCATTTGTATACACCTTTTTTTATTCTGGCCACCCTATATTTTGGTATGCATTGATACACCGTATACCAAAATCTTTTTGACACCTGGCTGTTGTGAATTGGTTTGGGATGAGTTCTGAGCAGAGGCTCCCTCTGGTGGTTACAAGCGGTACTATTGAGGATTGTGAGGACTGGGTATCAGGTGCCACGGATTGGTCTTATATAAGGGAGTCATTTCCCCATCAGGCTTGCCGGTGATCAATTGTTCTGGTCTGAATCCTTCTTTCCAGTTTCCCTTGTAGCCTGCTGTGTCGAGTCTGCATCTCCTGCTTCCAGATAAGACTTTTTCTTATTTTGTGTTTTTTGCTACAGTTTTGTATTTTGTCCTGCTTTTCTGTGGGGACCTTCTGGTCCCTTCTGGGGGCTTTTGCCCTCTCAGTTTTGTACAGCCACTGATGTCATTACTTTTGCTTTTTCCAGTTTTTTTTCAGTGGCTGCTGTTTTCCTTTTGCTGCATCAGAGAGCTAATTTAGGTGGCAGAGGTCGTGTGATCTCAGGTGTTTTTGAAATTAGTATTGTTGGTTTGTTTTCAGGGTTTTTAGAGATTGCAGTAAGTACCCTTCCTATCCTTTTCTATTTAGTTAGTTTGGGCCCCAGCGTTTGCTCATACTATTTTCTTACTGTGTTTGTATTTCCTCTTGTCTAACCGCCATTACATGTTTGGGGGCTTCCTATTGACTTTGGGGTTCTGCTCCGGGGCAGATAGCTTTCCTATTTCTATCTGTAGGTATAGTTAGTTTCTCAGGCTGTGACGAGGCGTCTAGGACCATCGTAGGAACGCTCCACGGCTGCCTCTAGTTGCGGTGGTTAGTCAGGGTACTGCAATCTCATAGTTTCCAACTTCTCTGGTGTATTGCCTTTTTTCCTGCACTCCTCAGTTACCGAAACATAACACCTGGCAAGTCTTACCCACTTGGACATCTATATATAATTTTAGTATTTTCCATCTGACTACCAGCTCTTCTATTGGTGTATTCATTTACTTCTGTGTTGCATTTACTCCCCCCACTGTAAGCTGTGTTGTACTACTATGTTTCATTATTTGTATGTTCAGGCACCTCCATTAGTTGTGCCACCATTTCACCAATTGTCCTAATAAAGGTGCTTAACTCATTTTTTCTCCCTTCTTTTCTTGACATATATTAGGCTTTTCTCTGTTGGTTCTACTGTATTCATCTAAATGGTCTAGCATTCACTGATGATATGTATATATAAAGCACAAATTGTGATATATATATATGTACTGCTCTGGTTCAGTTTGTTCTGATCTTCATTTGTTTTTGTTTTGACCTTGATAGTCATATGTGTGGGCAAATTTTACTGTATAGTTTACACTGCAGATATGTAAAAAAAACTATTGTGAAATTCGGCTTTTTTGCAGTTATGCCTCATTAGGATTTTTTTTACCAGTTTTCTAATACATCACATGATGAAATTAATTTAGTAATTCAAAAGTGCAACTCATCCAGCAAGAAAAAAGTCCTTGATATATATAAAAAAGTTGTTGCTCTTAGACGAAGGTGAGAAAAAAAGAAAAGGAAAAAACATAAAATAGTCAGGTCAGGAAGAGGTTAAATCTTCATTTTGTCTGAGAAAAAAAGCTACCTAATTATTCTGTACACCTTGATAAAGGATGATGATGGTCCTTAGTTCTCACCATACATCATTACACAAATACACATCATCTAATCTGCTTCATCCAATAAGCATTCAAGCTCATATAGCTTGGAGTTGGAAAATCTGCTTAAAATTATAATATGGTCAAAATGCTCACTTGCCTAATATTTCTGCACCCAATATTTACATATCTGTGTCTTCAGTTGAAAACATGTATTTGTAAATTTGATTTGAAATTATATTTTTAGTATACTATATACATAATATTTCTGTAGGCATATCTTAAAGTCTTGAGCTCTGTGTCAGTCATCCAAACTGGATTTGCTGGAGTAATTTAATTTGAAATATACCATAAATATTGTAATTTACCTACAGAACTGAAATACTGTATCATGATGTCAATTTTAATTAAACTTAATGCGAGACTGGTTATTTTTTTGCTCACTTCTTCAGCATTAAATATTTCCAATGGTTTGTAAAATTAACTCTTTGTAAATCTCCTATTGAATAATGCATTATAATAGATTAATTCTAAGTAATATTAAACAACTTTGAATGTAATAAAGAATTCAACTGTAGTATTGTTTAAACTGCAGTTAATGCTGTATGTATTTATGTAGTGAGATTCACATTATTATTACAAAATTCCATTACCATAGAGTTAAATTAAGTAGGTTGATTGTTTCAAGATAGTTATTAGGATTCTGATGAACCCAGTAAAAATTTAACCCCAAGTTTAAAAATTTATCTTGGATTTGAAGTCCATGCATTCCCTTAGCAATCTTGGCCGGTATTCTCTGTATCTGACGTAGTTCAGCTGCATCGTTATGCACTGTACACCAAAATTGTAGACTGAATTCCAGAAATAACTTTTTATTTGTCTTTGTTTGTCTATATGGATTTTCAATAAAGGTTAATTTAATTTTACTTGAACATGGGGGTACATTTGTTGGCTTTGAGAATTCCAAGTATGGTCTGACTAGTGACTTGAAAAGAGGTAAAACAAAGCTCTAGTTATGAGCATCCATGCCTTTTTTAATGCATCCAATGATTTTATTATGTAATTGAACCCAAACCATACATATAAAATTTTGTCCAAACCAATGGGTTAAATGAAAGGGGTATTTAGGATACTAAAAAAGTGCTATTTGAAAATGCATTTCCATCTCAAATTTATCACCAATCCTTTGAGAAGCTGATCATTTTTTGTACCTAGATTATACAGTTAAGTCTAGAAATGCCATCCTTATACCTCTCTTGTTGGATCTAATACCATTTGATAAATTGTCTTTAGTTATTGTCAGACACCTTCTTTCTTTGTTGATCTTTCTGGATTCTGTTCCTAAATTTCAATGAGGGTGGTTGAAGTCTCCCATAATAATTACTCAGCCTTGATTTCTTAGCTCATCCATTTGCCTTAAGAGTAGATTTTCTGCTGCTTCCATTTTACTTGGAGACTTGCAACAAACTCTAATCAGCATTTTATTTTTTCTTCATTAACATATTTTTACCCGTGGAGATTCTATGGTGATAGACGATGTGGCAAAGCTGAGCTCACCGCAATGAAGGGGCAGAGAAAGAAGCAGTCAATGACACCAGTGCTGCCCCACAGCTTCTAGCACTGCGCTCAAATGAATCTGCATCAGGGGATGATGACAGAAGCTGTGAGTGACATTAGCGCCACAAACGGTTGTCGATTCATTTGGAGGTGATGCAAGAACCTGTGGGGCGGCACTGGCATCACTTCTTCTATTTCTGCCCCTTGACGACAGCTTGTTTTACAGAACATGCGGTAGCAGAAATCGAAGCAGAGTGAGGGCGCAGCTTCTATCACCACAGATCCAGGAGACCTTCAGAGGGTGGTGATGCAGCTGCAGCTCAACTGCATGATAAAGTTCTGTTCCGGGAGGGGCAATAGACGCTGCAGGGGAGTGCAGCCTGAGCCTCAAGTGACTTCCTGTTTCAGACTCCTCTCATATGAAATGTCACAGGAAGTGAAGTAAAAAAAAACAAATTTAGTAATTAGCTAGACAGAGAGATGTGTAGGGTATCTATATATATAAATTTGAATGTGTGTGTGTGTGTGGGCATCACCAACCAATCACGGAGTATCTTACATTTAACCAGAGCTGTTTAAAAGAAGCTGAGCTGTGATTGGTTGCTATGAGCAACAGTTTTCCTTGCAACCAATCCCTAAGCATCTTTCATTTCACCAGAGCTGTTTAATAGAAGCTGAGCTGTGATTGGTTGCTATGAGCAACAATTTTCTCACTCCACGACAACCCCGCAGCTGACACTGACCAGGTGGGAGAAATCTAGCATCCCCTGGGAACATAAGCTCCCAGCCATTGTCTGCCTCCCAGACAGAAGCAGAGCGCACATGACAGAAATGAATCACCCGCTCCCGCGCCCATATCCCCACCACACATCATCCATCCATCCCATAGGCACATCTTCCCTCTTAAAGGGATCTCCGATATGGAAGTCAGGGCAAATCCATCTTGCTCTTTGGTTTTGACCCCAGGCCTCTCTTAAAGGGATCCCCAGTATGGAAGTTAGGGCTATTCCACTCAGCGCTCTGATTCTTACCCCAGGCTCTCTTAAAGCGATCATTGGTATGGAAGTCAGGGCAAATCCACTCTGCGCTTTGGTACTGACCCCAGGCCTCTCTTAAAGGGATCTCCGGTATGGAAGTTAGGGTAAATCCCTCAGCGCTCTAATTCTCACCCCAGGCTTCTATTAAAGGGATCATTGGTATGGAAGTCAGGGCAAATCCATCCAGCGATTTGGTTTTGACCCCAGGCCTCTCTTAAAAGGATCACCAGTATGGAAGTTAGGACCGTTCCACTCAGCACTGTGGTTCTGACACCAGGGCCTCTTAAAAGGGATCATTGGTATGGAAGTTAGGGCATTTCCACTCAGTGCTCTGGTTCTGACCCCAGGCTCCTCTTAAAGGGATCCCCGGTACGGAAGTGAGGGCAAATCCACTCTGTGCTTTACTTCTGACGCCAGGCCTCTCTTAAATGGATCTCCGGTATGGAAGTTAGGGTAAATCCCTCAGCGCTCTGATTCTCACCCCAGGCTTCTATTAAAGGGATCATTGGTATGAAAGTCAGGGCAAATTCACTCAGCGCTCTGGTTCTGACGCCAGGCCTCTCTTAAAGGGATCCCCGGTATGGAAGTTAGGGCCATTCCAGTCAGCACTCTGATTTTGACCCAGGCAGACGGGATGATGTGGGATTTTAGGGGTAGTAGTCTGGTGGCTCTGGCTGACGGTATGATGAGGGATTTTAGGGTGAGTAGTCCGGTGGCTCTGGCTGATGGAATGATGTGGGATATTAGGGGTAGTAGTCTGGCGGCTGTGACGGGATGATGTGGGTTATTAGGGGTTGTAGTCCGGTGGCTCTGGCTGACAGGATGATGTGGGATATTAGTGATAGTAGTCCGGTGGCTCTAGCTGATGGGATGATGTGGGATATTAGGGGTAGTAGTCCGGTGCCTTTGGCTGACAGACGATGTGGGATATTAGGGGTAGTAGTTCGGTTGCTCAGGCTGACGGGATTGTGTGGGATATTATTGTGAATGTGGCTAGGCGAAGTGGGCGGGGCTATACACTCAGCTTTATATTTATAGATATAATCATTACAATTTGTTATAACTAACCGTAGTTAGTTACTGTGCCCGGTCAGCGCCGGGCTCTTCAGCTAGTTGTATAATAAATCTAATTATAAAGGTGGTTAGGATGTAAAGATAGATATTTAGACAGGATATTTTAGGTACCAGATCACCATTTTGATAAAATTATCTGCAGTCACCTGTATAGTGATTTTAACCCCATACTGCATTTTTGGTTTGTAGCTTTGGCTCTTCACTTAGATATGATGTCTTTCAGTGTCTATCAGCAGATTCATTGTGTTTTGGTGCTTGTTTCTAGACTAGATTTACCACCATAAGGTAGCTATCTACAAAAGGTAGCTTTCTACAAGCATTTCTAGTTTTTGTGCACTCAGTCAGCACAACACCACTAGGTGAGTTAACCATTTACTCGTTTTTTTATCCATTACTCTACCTGATTCCTGTTGTGCATCTTATCATCTAAATGCAGCACCTTAGATACCACAGTCAATACCAACCATGGCATCTTAGAGCTTAAGCAAGTGCTGTAGATTTTCTGCACAGATAAAGCATGCCAGATCAGTAGATGACATTTAAGCATGTGAAATCAACTGAGATAGCTGCAGCAGAATCATCATATTACACATGTATATGCATCAGTTTCATGGCAAAATCTGCATGACAATTAGTAAATGATTTTCTGTCCTATGTGAACAACTTCTTTGTGATGTATGTTTCTTGCATCATGAATGATAAATATTGAGTCCATCTCCAACTAAGACTTTTTCTTTTTCTAAATCATCATATTGATTCAAAAATCTATATACATAGGGTGAAATTTATAGCAAGTACTAAAAAATGAGTGGTCTACAATGGTATATGTGGAAGAAAGCACATAAAGGTTACTAAAAACAGAGAACAATTTTCCAAGAACCGTGTGCGAGAGAGACTGTACATTGAACTTGAGATCTTGTGGGTTCATATCATGAAGATAAAGATACTATACCTTAAGAAGTTGTATTGCTGGAGAGAATTTTGTCTACACCCAAGTGGAAAACTCTGCTATAGAAAATCTAAAATAAAATAGTTTGCACTTTAACCACACAAATACTTTTACTTTGTGCAGTTGTGCAAATTTTGAAGGATCCCAATAAAATAATTGTTAAATTGATTTAATCATTGAAAAATAAAACAACTATATCAATGGCATGAATGTCAGAAACTTGTAATTTAGTCACTGTGTCCAAATGTAATGTTATCAAAATTAGTTCTCTCCTTGCATCAAGCTGAAACTGTAAAATATATAAAATGGTTTGGGATATTAGCAAAAATTATTCCTTTGATGTGGAACTTTAACACTTTAATTTTTTTTCTAGCACAAATTTGTATTTATAATAATTTTTGTCACAATTAAACATGGCAAAGTGGTACACAAAGTAAGTAGCCATTTCACAGTAGTAATTGTGCTTAACTAAGAAATAAAATAATTTATGACTTTATTCTGATCCTCATACTGCTCCACATATGGAGGCTCAATAGTTAGCACTGTTGCCTGGGCTTCTGAATTAATATCCAACTAAGAACAACATCTGCATGGTTACAAAATGCATGAAAATTATGCCAACATTTTGACACAAATTACTGGCAAAATAAGCCAATCATTAGGTAGTATACACTTCCACAAAAGTGTCTAAAGATGTGCCAAATCTATCAAACAGTTAAACAGCATGGATGACTGTGCAATATTTGTCACATTTTGAAACAATCTACTATAATTTAACAATGTCAAAAAATTTGACGGTAAATTTTTAAACCTTCCTAAAAATATATTATGAAATTGATTAGTACAGGAGGGATTTTTAATCCAAGCTCTTAAGTTAAAAGTGACATTTTAACATATGAAACACTTAAACAAACAATATACCCTAAAACCATTAAAGGTTTTATGGATCATAATTTGAAAACTTATTAGATTTCGAAAAATAGAATTTTAAAGAGTCATTCCATCTCAGAAACTAGCAGTATATACTATGAATGTCTCTTAGGTTTTCTGTTATTTAAAAATTATGTTACAAATCTTGTCATTGTGAATGGAGTGTTCACTGTGCTCTTGCTATTTTCAGAACTCCCTTGAGAATTAATATGGAGAGCTGAACATAATCTACTCTCAGTAAGGTGCCATTCAGACATCCGTGTTGTACATACATGTTGTATCTGTTTCTTTTTCACAGATAGAACATGTACCAATATAATCTACGGGGCTTTTCACATGTCTGTGTTTTTTCACAGACCGTGGGTTCATGTCCATTTTTCTCCTCTATCATATATGAAAAGTAGTGATGAGTGAGCACAAAAAATTCTTGGATACCCATTACTCGAGTCGAGCAAATCATAATGTTTGGGTGCTCGACCAGAATAACGAGTATAATGGAAGTCAATGGGAAACTCAAGCATTTTTCTGGCGGTCCCTCTCAGAGGTCTAGAGGGGTTTAAAAATTGCTGAAAACAATGGAAACAGCCCTGAAATGGCATGGAAGCAGCATGGGAAGAACCGTGGAAGGATCTCTGAATCCCAGGTCACTGTTGGGAACAATGTTGTCAGAGTATTACCCCACTTTTATGGAATGACAATAAAACATGCAAAATTGTACTTACTGTAAAATGGATGTGACTGGAAAAAATGTTGAGAAACAATCTTTCCAGGATAATGAATTGTATTTAAGGCAAAATAAATAAGAGGAAAAAAAATTGTTCCTCCATACCTTGGGCTAAGTTCACACGCAGTGTTTTGCTGCGTTTTGCACATTTACATTGCTTTCAACAGGAAATGTCATTTTATAATTTTAAAACCTTATCTGGCCATGTGGTGTGTGAGACATGATCACACACAGTGTTTTGCTGCTTTTTTTGCAGGGCCAAAAGCCAGCCATCACTATTTGTAGAGGGTAATCAGGCAGCCCCTTCTATTGTTAGAGGGACTCCAGTTGTCTTGTGGACTGATGAGACCAAGATAGAGATTTTTGGTAAAGCACATAATTCTACTGTTTAGTGTAAATGGAATGAGTACTACAAATAAAAGAACACAGTATTCACAGTCAAATATGATGGAGATTCAAAGACATGTTAGTGCTGTTTTGCTGCCCTGATTTGTGAAGATTCCCAAATGATTTTGGGTTGCAATGTAGTACCCGGGGTCAGAAAGCTGGGTTTCCATCGTAATAAATCATGGGTCTTCCAGCAGGACAATAACCCCAAACATACTTCAAGAACCACTGAAAAATAGATGGAAACAAAGCACTATAGAGCTCAGAAGAGGTAATTCCAGGTCCAGTGCTGTAACGTCCCCACTACTATGTTAAGGGCCTGCAGAACGCACCTAATAGATATTAAATCAAGAAAGGCACATCCAGCCCATGAATGGCAGCGCTTCCCAGGACTCACATCCAAAGATGATATTTCATACTTTTTTATTTAATAAGTTAAAATGGAGGAGATACTCCTCCATTTTAACTTATTAAATAAAAAAATATGAAATATCATCTTTGGATGTGAGTCCTGGGAAGAGCTGCCATTCATGGGCTGGATGTGCCTTTCTTGATTTACTCATCCTGTGTGAGCCTGAATCTGGCTCTTTCACTTGGATCCACCCGAGGCAAGCTGCAAGCCCTGTCTATTGAAAAGTATCCCAGAAGAATTTTTGAGGATACACAATCTAAAGCCATATTAGTCTTCTATCAGGTGAGTGCATAAAATTGTGCACACTCTAAAGACTATAATATTGTTTTTTACACACTTAGGGCGCTGCGATTTGTCTATTCTTCTCTCCCAAACAGGGTTTTTTTTTTTGTCTAATAGATATTAATGAGAGGTGCGTTCGCAGCCCGGGGTCCACGGTGCAGGCAGAGCCTGCTGCTAGTAAGATGGCACAAATAGGCAGTATGAGCGAACTCTGTTATCCCGCAGAGTAGCAGATGCAAATACCGTAGCACTATATGGCGGTATGGACGAACTCTGTTATTCCACAGAGTCTCTTACTAAAATGCTGTAGCGCTATATGGCGATATAAGCGGACTGTTAATTCACAGAGCCACTGTGACAAACACTGTGTCCTGTCAGGCTCACAGGGGACACAGATGACTGCTAAGCGGATTGCAGTATGTGGTCATGCAATCAGAACACAAGCATCACCGGAGTAGCCGGTATTCTAATGGCGTTTTCAGCCGAGCCCTGAATACGTGCATACAAATCTCCTCACCGGAGGTGCCGGTATTCTAGGGGCTTATTTCAGCCGGACCTAACCACAGGCATACATGACCACACTGGCGCAAGCACGTAACAGATTTGATACTAGAGCACGGCTGTGTGATCATGCACACCTTTTATAGTAGCAGCTACAGGACCTTTCAGAAAGGGACCAATGGAAAAGCTGCTCCAGAACTAAAGCAGCTTCAGGACCTTCCTGGAGGACCAATGGGAGTCGTTGCAGTGCCCGAAAATGTGACCCCTGATCTCCTATGAGATATCTTACCCTGAGCATGCTCAGAAGGGAACACACAGGACTTAGACCCAGCTACATCTGCTTGCCGCTGACCTGCACTAGTTACAATGGCGGGACCTGGGGAGGTAGCAGTCATCCTCTGCACAGTATTAGACTGGGCGAGACCCTGGGACCGACGTCTCTGCTGAGCAGGCTCCACTGCGGCCGGAGACGGATGGAGGACCGCAGCGGGGATGGCTCGAGATTCCCCTTGTACAGCAGTGGGAACTCGATCCCTAACATACTACCTCTTATATACAGTTGCTAGAGAGAACCTTTGAATGGACATATTAAATCATTTAATTTTGCCTGCTTTGATGAATTTCTGAGTACAAAACCCTGTAAAAACCCTGTAAAAAACATAAATCTGTCAATGAGTGCACGGAGAAAAACAGTAGGAAGACTTTCAATTTATAAGGCAATAAGCCCTAGCTAGATGCCTGTCATACACTATTCCAACTTCTACACCTATCTGTTGACAAACTGTAGATAAGAGAAGTATTATTGGAGACTATAGAAGGGATTTCAATTGGCCTTACATTTTTTTTCT
This sequence comes from Oophaga pumilio, assembly GCA_009801035.1. Classification (NCBI taxonomy): domain Eukaryota; kingdom Metazoa; phylum Chordata; class Amphibia; order Anura; family Dendrobatidae; genus Oophaga; species Oophaga pumilio. The sequence goes on along the minus strand of VIAB01015601.1, from coordinate 41,210 downwards.
TGTACGTGGCAGCAGCAAACTGTGGAATAACGCAAGTAACACTGCCAGCTTTGATGAATTTCTGAGTACAGATGAGCGTAAAAAACATGAATCAGTCAATGAGTGAATGGAAGAAACCAGCAGCAAGGCTTACAATATATAAGGCAATAATCCTTGACTAGATACCATACCTCACTGTGGATGAATTGCAGTTAAGAGCGGTATTATTATGACAGAATAGAATCTATTTGAATTAGCCCTGAAAAAAGGAGATTAATTTAATGTAGCAGCATCAAGGATTGTTGTTTCATCAACCCTGCTGGGGAATATAGTAGAAAGTTTCGCATCTGCTCAGCCTGATATGGAGGATACCAGGATCTTCTGTACTTACTGGACAAAACTCTCCTGTCCCGAATGTGAAATCCTGTATGCAGTGTGAGAATTCCCTGTGTGACGACCACCTGACAGCCCACAACAAGGCACTGGATCATATACTAATAGAACCCATAGCTTCACTTGGTTTAATTTTTTTTACCTCAAATAGAAGGTGGATCCACAGAAAAGCATTTTTTAACAAATACTAAGGAGTGGGTGAGGCATATGAACTAAGTGCAAGGGATGCCAAAAATTAGAAGGAGGCACTCAAATATCGCTTTAAAGAGATGTAGTGGAGGGTCTCAGAAAATATTTTTTCCCATTATTAAGGAGTGAGTATCCTAGGGTATACATATATAAAAACGAATGCTCAAGGTATGCCTCTAAAAATTGTTAATGTATGCATCATAAACACCCTTAAAAAATGTATAGCGTAGCATGATCACCCTGTTGATTTGATGGAGGAGAAGGAGGAGGACGAGACAAAAAAAGATGAGCTCCTGAAGCATATATCCATGTTTGGGTGGGAAGGAGTGCATGCGAATAGAACATTAAAAATACAAAACACTGGATTTTAGTTTATGTTCTGCTGCTGTCATCCGATGTTGTACAGAAGTCTGGACCAATCCAGCTCTTGTTCATTTTGATAAGTCAGCCTGTCAGCATTTTCAGTTAACAAGCAGACACATCTATCAATTATAATATTCCAGGCAGCACTAAAAACCCACTCTGACAAAACGCTAGCAGCAGGGCAGGCCACGACCTTCAAGGCTTAGAGAGACAGTTCAAGTCATGTGTCCAGCTTGGATACCCAATAGTTGTAAGGCACAGAGGAATAATGGAGGATGCTAGTACGGTCGGCAAGGTACTACTTCAGCATTTTCCAAAACTTTTCCCTCCTTGTCAGAGTACTCCATGCATCAGGGCCTTAGCATAGGGATGGTATGAGAAAACTGTCCAAAACATTTGAGAGTGCTCCCCTGCCTCTGCTGCATCTGATGTGTGTCTCCCTAGTCTCCACTCTTTGGTAGTGTTGAGCGATACTGCTCGGGATCGAAAAATATCGGATCGTAATGGTCTTTCCGATAGCACTAAATATCGCCGATAACCGATTACGATACCGGAAACCCAATGTAAGTCTATGGGAAATAAAATATCGCAACAAAATAAACCCTTTCTTTTGTTGTAAACACAAAATATACACACATAGAATACATATATATATATATACATGTCATTGTGACATATATATACATATATTTATATTTTATACACGTCAACATAGTAAAATAGACTCAGTCTGTGCTTGAGAATTGCTAAAATCATCAGAGAATGTATTTGCCATTTGTCCGCCATATCTGCGTCACCACGAGGCACTGGTGAAGAAGAAGGGCGTGCTCTTCGTGGGTGTACACTCACTCAGTGGCGCGAAAACGATGGCCGACCACTGTAAATGGTACTGCAATGTAAGATCATGTAAGATCATGCCCCACAGCTCTTGAGTTCCGCCTCCTCATCCTCAGTATGCAGAAACAAACACGAAGGTTCCGCCTCCCTATAAAAGAGGGGCCCTCTCGTGATGCTGACACATGTGACTTGGCAGAGATGGCGAATGAACGTGAGCAGAAGTGTGAAGGGATGGAGCAGTTAGAGGCTGAGCTCTCCCCCCACGGAAGCGACCCGATCGCCACGGAGCCACCGTTTGGCACCCGACCTGTAAACCCTCCTACTCTGCAAGAAGCGGAGGAGACCCTGAGAGACCTGGCCCGGCACCGGGAGGATGTCGCCAGGATGGAAGCAAGCTGGCGGGCCCTAAAGCTAAACTTGGAGCAGCGCCAATCCGTCTTACCTGAAGTGGCTGTACCGGAAGGTGAGGCACCCGTTGTAGTAGAAGAGGAGTCCATGTGGTGGGCATCCCAGCCCTTGCAATGTGATCCGGTTGACGTTGTCGCAGTGGAGGCACCCGTTCCTGCCCAAAACTCCGCACCGGCAGCACTCCAGATCCCGCTGTCTGCCCCCGTCGCTGAGACAGAAGAAGTGACACCCGTCGTCATGGAGGAGGCCGCGCAGGCACCAGAGGTGTACTTGTCTGTACCGGAGCCCCGACTGTCATCTCATCCAGAGCCGTCTGCTTCCTCCGCAGGTGAGCGCCGTCAGGACTGTCGTGCGTCAGGAGAGCTGCTGCAAACCGGACATCCTAAGCTGGATGAAGATAAACGTCAGGAGAGAGAAGCTGAGAGAGAAAGGGAGGAGCGAGAATCCCAGAACCTTCACCAACGTCACCTGGAGAAGGACCGGGCAGATAAGGACCGGATGAGGAAAGATAAAGGGACCCTGAGGGAGCCGCGGCGTAAAGGTGCAGTACGCAACTTTAAGTTAAAAGGTGGTTGGGGCTTCATCCAGGAGCCTGGACTTTATTTAGAAATATTTGTAAACCGGCGGGACGTGGAGGCTCACCTCCCAGAAGGACACCCGGGGAGGGACCTGTTGCCAGGAGACTTGGTGACTTACACCCGACACTGGGGTTACTATGGCTGGTACGCCCTAAATGTCACCAGGTGCGACCCCTGGTCCCCAGACTGTGAGGAACCCGTCAGACCCTCGGAGCCTTCAGCCACCCACATCCAGGCCTCTGCACAAGTGCCCAGTGCCACCCCACGCCGTAAATCTCCCCAGCCTCCCTCAGTGGTCTCCTCCTCAGCAGCCCCAGCTATGGACATGGTCCAGTTACGTGGCCCGTACCCGTCGCCTGTTAGGCCCCCTGGTGTTCGTTCAGTCCGGGACATAGGGCTCCAGAACCGGAGGGAGATGAAAGATGTGGCCACACAGACCCAGATAGCGGGTCACGACATTACTGTTCAGGCCACACGATGTCATCAGGTCCTGGTGGGCCTTGGTGTCTATGATGTTTGGCAAGCGCCAGAAAACTACCAGGTGGTACCTGGAAGAGGCCAGGCAAAGAATCAATAACCCGGACAGGGTCCCTGTATGTAAATAGTTTGTTTGATGTTGATGTACCCGGACGGGTGAATGTTGTTGAATGTTGATAAAAATGTTTTTTATTTTAATAAAAAAAAATAAAACGTTTTCATTACTTTTATTACAGTCTCATCCTGCGACGCCATCGATCTCCTGTAAAAAAATGTAAAAAAAAAACAGCAGTATACCACCTGTCCGACGCAGTCAATAGTAACGAGTGTCCCACGACGATCCAGCTCTGCTACATCAGAATGACAGGCAGAGCCTGTCATCCCGGTGCAGCACAGCTGATTACCTGCTTCCCCAGCAGTGATGTCATCGGACTGGTTTACGGGCGGGATTACCCTGTGTTATAGAGAAAAACTGCATGTAAGCGCCAGGGAGAAGATAATAGCGGCCATCAATAAGTCCAGGACGTGACCGCAGGAGATCTTCTGCCAGGTAAGTGCCGCTGACTCCTGACAGACCCGACCGACCGACACTGACAGTGACAGTGACAATCCCGATTCCGGTATCCGATATGACGAAAATATCGGTATTCGAAATCGAAAACCCGATACAGCCAATATCGGCCGATACCCGATACTTGCAGTATCGTATCGCTCAACACTACTCTTTGGTTGTCCAAGGAACTGTGACCTCTGCCAGCATTGTCAGATGGGAATTTTTCTAATATTTCTTCAGTTAGGGCCTTCTGGTACTGCAACATTTTATTAGACCTCACAACCACAGAAAGGAGAGATATAAAGTTCTCCTTGTAGCAAGGATCTAGAAGGGTGACCAATCAGTAATTAGTGTTGTCCAAAATGTATACAACACGAGGGTCACGGGAAAGGCAGCGGAACATAAACTAAGCAATGTGTGCCAGACTGCCAACAGCCAAGACTTCCCTGTCCCAACCAAGAGGGCGACTGTCCATGTTTTCTTCCTCGTCCTCCCTCTCCTCCTTGTTTTCAAATCATTCACATTGAACAGTTGGGATTAAGGTAGTGTGGGTACTATTGTCTGTAGCGCATGCAACAAGCTCCTGTTCCTCCTCCTCCTCATTATTACCCAATCCAGATTGAGAAGATGATATGAGGCTGGGTTGTGTAGCATCACCCAGTATAATTTCTTGCATCTCCGCTTGCTCCACCTGCAAAGCCTACTCTTTAATTGTGAGCAGCAAGCGTTTCAGTAGACAGAGAAGCGGGATGGTGGCGCTTATTAAGGCTTCATCGCCACTCATCATCTTAGCTGAGTCCTTAAAGTTTTGGAGAACCGCACAGATGTCAGACATCCATGCCCACTTGTCAGCTCTGATGTGCGGAGGCTGACCGGATTACCGATATGCATGGTGTAGCTGGTTTTCAACTATTGCCGTCTGCTGCTCACAAAGCCTTGCCAACATATGTAACATTGAGTTCCAAGGAGTGGTGAAATCGCACACCAGTCGGTGAGCTGGAAGTTGCAAACACTGCTGCAGCACTGCCAGAGCAGCAGCATCTGTAGCCGACTTCAGGAAATGGGCACGCATGCGGCGTACTTTCACAAGTAGTTCAGGCAGATCTCAGTAGGTTTTGAAAAAATGCTGAACTAATAAGTTGAGCACGTGGGCCAGGTATAGCACGTGTGTGAGGTTACAAAGTTTCAGAGCTGCCACCAGGTTATGGTCATTGTAACATGGCCATGCCTGGTTGTATGTTCAGGGGCGATAACCACAGATCAGTCTGGTCTGTTAGCCCATTCAACAACTCCGCAATAGTGTGCGGTTTATCACCTAAGCGGATTAGCATCAGCAGAGCTTGTTGCTGCTTGGCCAAAGGCAGTGTTGCAGTGCTTCCAGCATCTGATGTTTACATTTGTGAGATGGAGGTTGAGAAGGAGGAGGTGCAGGAACTTCTGTAGAAGGTGGGGGCAACCCTGATTGAACCAGGGCCTGCAATCCTCGGTGTTGGTATCACATGTTTTGTCCCAGGGTCCTACTGGGTCTTGGCTTCCACAATGTTCACCCAGTGTGCCGTCAGGGAAATGTAGCATCCCTGGCCACAAACACTTGTCCAGGGTTCAGTGGACCTTCCATGTCACAACGTTGATCAGGGCATGGCTGATGTTCTGGGACATGTGCTTGTGGAAGGCGGGGACTGCACAACGGAAGAAACAGAGGTGGCTAAAAACCAAGTACCAAGGAAAGGCCACCGCCATGAGGTTAGTGAAAGTTTCCGTCTCCACAAGCCTAAATGGCTACATTTCCTGGGCATGAAATCTGGAAATGTGGCCTTTTAGCATTGTAGCCTGTGGGTGGGTGGCTAGGTATTTTCACTTGCATTCCATGCACTGGGGTAGGAACAACTGAACGCTGCTCTGAGACAAGGAAATGGTTGCTGACGGTGGTTGCAAGTGTGCAAAAACAGGTGCAGGGTGGGAGGCATCTTTGCCTACGTCATGGACAGCGATTAGCATGCCATAGAACAGGAGAAGAGGCTGTGGTGTCACCCACAGACACTGTTTCTGGACCCTGGCATTCATCTCAAGTAGTTAGGTGCTTTGCTTACATGTGCCTAAGCATGGAGGTGGTAGTCAGGCTACTTGGTGTCCTGCTCCTGCTAATGGTGGCATGGCAAATCTTGCAAATGGCCTTTTTTGGGTTAACTGGACTGTCTTTAAAAAAATTGTCAGACTTGTAAACACCTACACCTTGGCTTGGCAACTTAACCATTGTTGGTGCTCTGGGGATCAGTTGCCCACATTGTGTCTCTGGCCACCCCATTGTCTCTTCCTGCCTGTTGTGGTGCTGCTGTTCTTGCTCTGCATGTTACCTTCCATGGTTGGGTCAGTGACATCATCATCCACCACCTCGTCTTTCTCTTCCACCCCCCTGGTCCTCCTGACTTGCTGACATAACAACACCACTAGCTGGCAATTGTGTCTTATCATCATCCAGCTCCTGCAATAGTCATTGCATTTTCCCACCATTATGTTCTTGTGAAAGTGGCTTCTCAAATATCTGAGCATTGCTACATGCGATCTCCTGATGTCCCTGTTGGAACGCTCATGGCGAGAGGCCAAAATCTATAAATGGAAATGTGAATAGCTCTTCGGAGTGTCCAAGTGTGGAATCTCTTATCTCCAGGCACTCGGCATGATAAGATGAAGTAGGATCAGGGTGAGGATTATGTAGTCCAGAATCATGGCTACTGAGACTGGATCGTGTGGTAGACATGGTGATGCTGCCAAAGTGATTCAAAGCATTATCTGCTATCCATCCAACAACCTTTTCACACTGTTCTGGATTCAAGAGTGATGTTCTGCACCCCCTTACAAAGACGGACAGGAAGCTAGATCAACAGGATGTGTGTGTTTGTTGTGCTCCCGAGGCAGGCACAGTTTCACCTTGGCCACGTCCTCGGCCTCTGTGCTCACCATCAGCATCACATCCACTTCCCTGTCCCTTATTATGCACCTTTTTACATTTTAAATTACGTTTGATAAATCTCTGTTGGGAAAATGTTGCAATTGCAAACAATATTAAAATGCTAGCAACATTTGCCCACTGCAGACGGACGTATAAGACTGCAGTATAAATATAGCAATGCAATTTGAAACCAAAGGGATTTTTGCATTTTTTGAGGCTCAATTCTAGGATGATGAATCCCGGATAAAATTACACTGCTGAAAAAAATTGCAGTATTACAATGACAGCAAAATGTGCTGAATTCAGATGGACATACTGTATAAGACTGCAATATCAATATAGCAATGTTATTTTTTAACAAATGTTTTTTTGGTGGGGCATGATTAATGCCGTATTAAATGTCACAGTCCAAAAAAAGGCTGTATTAAAATGGCAGCCAAATCTGCACACCTCAGACAGACATATGAGACTCCAATATAAAAATTGCAATGTGATTTTTTTAATAACTTTTTTGGGGGATTTTGAGGTCCATCTGTAGAAGGCTAAGTGGTGTATAGAATTTCACAGCTCAAAAATAAAAGGCTGCATTACAATGCCAGGCAAATTTGCACAACTCAGATGGCTGTATGAGACTGTAGTATAAATATACAGTGGGAATGGAAAGTATTCAGACCCCTTTACATTTTTCACTCTTTGTTTCTTAGCAGCCATTTGGTAAATTAAAAAAAAAATCATTTTTCTCTCATTAATGTACACTCTGCACCCCATCTTGACTGAAAAAAACAAAAATGTAGAAATATTTGCAAATGTATTAAAAAGAAAAACTGAAATATCATATGGTCATAAGTATTCAGACCCCTTGCTCAGTATTGAGTAGAAGCACCCTTTTTTGAATTTACCAAATGGCTGCAATGAAACAAAGAGTGAAAAATGTAAAGTGGTCTGAATTCTTTCCATACTCACTGTAGCAATGCAATTTTTTTAACAAACTTTTTTTAAAGTGGGTTTGAGGCCCAACTGTAGCACTCAAAATGCCATATAAAATTTCACAGCTCAATAAAATGGTGTATTACAATGCCAGGTAAATTTGCACACCTCAGATGCATGTATCAGACTGAAGTATAAATATAGCCATGTGATTTTTTAAACAATTTATTTTTTGGGAGGGGTTTGAGGCCTTACTGTAGCATGCTATATGGAGTATAAAATTTCATAGCTCCAAATAAAAGCTGTATTACAATGCCTGTGTCCAGGGTACAGTGTGCCAAACATGGTGTCACGGGTCTTTCATAGACCTGATGACGCTATGCGGCCAGCCAATCACAGTAATGCCACAAGCAAGATGGATACAGCATTACAGAGGCTGGAAGGCAATCCCCATATGTTCATTGACTAAGAGTGCCAAACATGCGGGGCAGGGACATGAGCTTCTACTCAAGTATTAAAGATACTCGACGAGTAATGAGCATCCCGAGCACATTGATGCTCAAGCGAGTAACGAGTAGTGATGAGGACGCTCGGTTATCACTGATGAAAAGGCCAATAGAAGTCTATGGTTCTGTGAAAAACACATAAAGAGTATGTATGGCATCCGTGTGCCATTTTTGTGTTGAGCGCAGTCTGTATTTGACATTGCAATGTATAGGAGAAGCATTGTCATTTATTTATTTATTTTTCCATTTATAAAAAACAGTGATGACACATTCATGGTAAAAACAGAAACAGGGATGACACAGTGATGAAAAACACTGATGACACTATACCATTTTTCTTTCATGTCCATGTTTAAACAGGAACATGTCAATGAGGCCTTAAAGGAATCTATCAGCAGGTTTTTACTATGTAATCATATAGCACCATGATGTAGGATCAGAGACCCTGATTTAACTCATGTTTCACTTGCTGGACTGTGTTTTGTGGTTTCAATATAATTACTGTTTTATCAGAAGGAGCTTATCACTACAGGACAAGATGACCTGAAGCCAACTACTCAAACCATACCCCCACCACTTATTAGCAGCTCTGTGTCAATATACATTATACACAGAAAGCTGCCAATCAGTGATGTGGACAAAGTTGCCCAGGGCTGTGTTAGGGTTCAATTTCCCATTGCTGCACAAGGGGAGTCTCGAACCCGTCCCGCTG
>VIAB01015599.1:43695-53784 GCA_009801035.1 Oophaga pumilio | reverse complement strand
GTCTGTATCCTAGCCGCCCACATTACCACTAATACCGGTTGTGTACAGTACTTCTACTTTATCCCTCTGTGGATCCACCCCCACTCAGTAGTGTCTGTGACTGATGAAGGTCCATGATGTAGGACCGAAACGTCTCTTTTGTTACTACTGTGGATAATAAATTTTCTACGCAATATACACCTAAGTTGAGTGCCGAGTTATTTTAATATTTGGGTATTGCATCACGGACCACGGTTACCCTAGTGATATGGTGGTGGAGGATGAGGATGAGGAGAAGGAAGAGGACAGCAAATAGCCAAAATCAGGAAACGTATACCCATGTGTGGGTGTGAAGAGGTGCATGGGAATAGACCTCCCAAAAAAAGACACTGGATTTGAGTTTATGTTACGCTGCGATCATTCAGTGGTGTTGAGAAATCTGGCCCAATCCAGCCCTTGTACATTTTTATAAGAGTCAGCCTATCAGCATTTTCAGGTAATAGGCGGATGCACTTATCAGTTAAAATTCCACCAGCCGCACTAAAACCCCGCTCTGACAAAATGCTAGTGGCAGGGCATGCCAGGACCTCCAAGGCATAGAGAGCCAGTTCATGGCACATGTCCAGCATGGATACCCAATAATTAAAAGGCATAGATGAATCATGGAGGACTTTGTATGGTCAGCAAGGTACTCTCTCAGCATCTTCCCAAACTTTGCACTCCTTGTGAGAGTACCCCGCGCCTCAGGGCCTGGGCGGTGTGAGGGACAGAGAAAACTCTCCCAGAACTTTTACAGTGTTCCCCTGCCTCTGCTGGATTGGCATTATGTCTCTCTCACCTGTACTCCTTGGTTGTCTAAGGAAATGTGACCTCTGCTGCCAGCGTTTTTAGATGGGAATTTTTTTAATAATTCCGCAACAAGGGCCTTCTGGTACTGCTCCATTTTAGTAGACCTGTCCGCCTCGGGAATAATAGATAGAAAGTTATCCTTGTAGCGTGGGTCTAGAAGTGTCACCAACCAGTAATGACTGTCACCCAAAATTTGGAGAACGCGAAGGTCACAGGAAAGGCAGCGTAACATAAAATCAGCCATGCATGCCAGATTGCTAACAGTCAATACTTCCATGTCCTCACCAAGAGGACGACTGACCATGCTCTCCTCCTCCTTCTCCTCCCTGTCCTCAGGTCATCCACACTGAACAGACGGTATGACAGTTATGTAGGTAGTACAGTCTACAGCGTATGAAACTAGTTCCTGTTCTTCCTCCTCCTCTTCCTCATTGTCAACCAATCCATGTTGGGATGAGATGAGGCTGGGCTGTGTGTACTCACCCTGTATGGTTCCTTGCTCCATCTCATTGTGCTCCGCCTGCAATGCATCATCTTTGATTGTGAGCAGAGAGCATTTCAAAAGACAGAGAATCGGGATGGTGACGCTAATTATGGCGTCATCACCGCTCACCATCTTGGTGGAGTCCTCAAAGTTTTGGAGGATGGTACATATGTCTGACATCCATCTTCACCACTGAGGTCTTATGTGTGGAATCTGAACTGAATACTTATGGCCTTGCTGATGCTGGTAGTCAACAACTTCCCTCTTCTGCTCACAAATCCTTCCCAACATCTGCAGTGTAGCGTTCCAACACGTGGGGACATCACACACCAGTCAGTGAGCCGGCATCTGCAAATGCTGCTGAATCACGGCAAGTGCAGCGGAAGCTGTAGCTGACTTTCTAAAATGGGCACATGGGCGGCGTACTTTGACAAGCAGATCCAGCAGCTACGGGTAGGTTTTGAGAAACTGCTGTACCACGAGGTTAATCACATGGGCCAGGCATGGTATGTGTGTGAGCTCGCCTCGCCTCTGAGCTGCCACCAGGTTCCGGTCATTGTCACACACGACCATGCCTGGTTGTAGGTTCAGCGGTGTCAGCCACAGATCTGCATGCTCTTTCAGAGCTGTCCACAACTCTTCAGCATTGTGCGGTTTGTCACCTAAGCATATTAGCTTCAGCACAGCCTGTTGCCGCTTGGCTGAGGCAGTGCTGCAGTGCTTCCAGATTGCGACTGATGTGGTCATTTCAGAGATGCAGGCTGAAGAGAAGGAGGAGGAGGTGCAGGAGCTTTAGACTGTGAGGACAACCCTGATTGACCTAGGGCCCACAATCCTCGGCATCGAGAGGACGTGTTCCATCCCAAAGTCTAACTGCGTCCCGGCTTCCACTATGTTAATCCAGTGTGCCGTCAGTGAGATGTACCGTCCCTGCCCACAAGCATTTGTCCACGTGTCTGTTGTTAGGTGGACTTTCCCAGTAACTGCATTGTTGAGGGCATGGCTAATGTTGTGGGACACGTGCTTGTGTAATGTGGGGACGGCAGACCGGGAGAAATAGTGGCGGCTGGGGACAGAGTACCAAGGGACGGCCGCTGCCATCAGGTTGCGGAAAGCTTCCGTCTCCACGAACTGAAAAGGCAAAATTTTGAGCGCAAGCATTCGCGAAATGTGTGAATTTAGTAGTGTGGCCTGTGGGGTGTTGGCTGCGTACTTGCGCTTGCATTCCAAGGACTGGGTATGTACAACTTAACGTTGTGCTGCAACAAGGACGTGAACATGCTTGATGATGGTGCTAGTTGAGTTTGTTCAACGACAGATACAGGGCAGGAGGCATCTTTGCATGTACCATGGACAGGGGATTGACTTGCACGCACAACAGCAGAAGAAGCAGTGGTGTCACCCACAGACACTGTTCCAGGACCCTGGGGTTCAGCCCACAAAGTCAGGTGCTTTGCTGCCATGTACCTGATCATTCTGGTGGTGGTCAGGCTGGTAGTTTTGCTACCCCTGCTGATGCTGGCCTAGCAGGAGGTGCAAATGGCCTTTTTGGGGTTATTGACAGAGTCTTTAAAAAACAACCAGACTCAAGAAGACCTAACAGTTGGATTGGCAACTTGCGTCGTGTTGGTGTTACGAGAAATGGTTGCCTGCCTTCTGTCTGGGGCCACCACACTGCTTCTTCCTGCCTGTTAGGGAGCTACGCCTCCCTCCCCCTGTGTGCTGCTGTCCTCCCTCTGCATGTCCTCCTGCCAGGTTGGGTCATTTACTATATCATCAATGAAGTCCACACAAAAGAAAATAGAATGTGGCACAGCCCCTGTATACTCCGTGATAACAAGTACCGTCCTGATTTTGTATCCAGCAAAAAAACTCTCCTGCCTCTGCTATTTTAAGATGTCCGAATAAAGCATTGGAATTTTAAGATGGTGAGTGCCATCTACTCTTTTTTTCACATGTGTATTTACTATATCATCCACTACCTCGTCTTCCACTTCCACACCCTGGTCCTCCTTCTCACTTTCTGGCAATTGTGTCTCATCATCGTCCACCTCTTGTGACTCTTTCCCACCCTCGTCTTCGTGTGACCATGGCTGATCAAATATTTGGGCATCGCTACATGCGATTTCCTCTTGCCCCGCTTCAAGTGTACCAGGTTAGAGGGCCGAATCTATAAATGGAAAAGTGAAAAGCTCTTCGGAGTGTCCAAGTGTGGGATCAGTTGTCTCCCGGCACTCGGCATGGTGGGAGGAAGGAGGATCAGAGTGAGGAATATGTGGTCCAGACTCATGGCTACTGGTCTTCTGACTTGACCGTGTGGAAGACAGGGTGGTGGTGGTGGCAAAGTGACTGGAAGCATTATCAGCTATCCAACCAACAACCTTTTGACACTGCTCTGGGTTCAATAGTGGTGTGCTGCAGTCCCATAGTAATTGGGACAGGAAGGTCGGTCGAGAAGATGTGGGTATTTGTTGTAGCACAATTTCAGCTTGCCCACGGCCTCGACCTCTACCTCTGCATGCACCATCACCATCATCATCACGTCCAGTTCCACGTCCCTTGCCACGCACCTTGCCCATTTTAAATGGAGGCTAATATTTTCCACGTTCATTACAAATGGCTGAATTTGTAGCGAACTTATATGTGATCCGTGTGACGACAAACCAGTTTGAAATACCTGGCCTGTAGGTAACTGTTTTTTTTGTCAGCAAACTGGTGTCGATAACTTGGCTAAGACACTGCAACAAAATTTAAATGGAGGCCTGAAATTAAACAATTTTAAGCGTACTATGTGATCCGTGTGATGGACAAACCACAGTTTGAAATATCTGGCCTGCAGTTAACTTTTTTTTTTTCTTCAGAAAACTGGTGTCAATAACTTGGCTAAGACACTGCAATAAAATTTAAATGGAGGCCTGAAATGGCACAATTTGGATCGTACTATTATGTGATCCATGTGACGGACAAACCCCACTTTAAAATAGCTGGATTTTTAGCGCTCTAATATGGAAAGGATGTGGCTGTATTCTGCAGTGCCAACAAGCAAATGGAGCAGAAAAATTGTGTTCTCTGGATTGCTTTTAAAGCAAATAATCAGGACTGAGATCCAAAAATAAATTATATCTGGCCCCTGATTCTGGGGGCTATGTCTATAAATATCTGTAATAGACAGCAGCAGCAGACAGAACTGGAATGGACCCTCTTGCTGTATGCAATGAAGTCTGCCACATACACTGCCTGCCTAGCACTGATATCTACTGTATGCAGCTTAGTCCTCAGAAGGGCTGTTAGTTGAGATGTGTGCGAGTGTATGTGTAATATATTTGGATTAAAACCACTCAGTACGAAGCAAGCAAATCTCTCCCTAGTTCAGCAGCAACTCTCCCTACACTGCCTGAATCCAGATCAGACTGTGACAAGCATTGCGTCGCCAGGTCTGATATAGAACTGATGACGCTGTGCGGCCAGCCAATCACTGTAATGCCACAGCAAACATGGCTGCGACATTACAGTATGTGGCAGACAATCCCTGCATGTTCATTGGCTCTCTAAAGAACACCAAACATGCAGGGAGGAGACCCGAGCTCTCACCGAGCAACCCTGGAAAAACTCGGCGAGCTCCGAGCATCTCGAGCAGAGAGATGCTCGGGTGAGCATTGAGTAGTAGCGAGCATGCTCGCTCATCACTAGCTGCCGATCTAGCAGAGCTCGGAATGCTGAGTTTTATAACCCCACCCACACCACTGATTGGCAGCTTTTTGTGCAACAAAAAACTTGATTCCAGGTCACCCAGTTGCTCCATGCTCATCCACCTGGGGCTCAGACACCGGCCTCGCCCTGGCCTCTCATCAAGGACAATAGAAAAAATTGGAGTCTGGCTCAACAGGACTGGATTTTTCTTTTCTTTTTCTTTTTCAAAAGAAAATATAGTGCATACAAAAGAAAATTTTCATGGTCGACATGACCCAGTCGACGCGTTTCGACTGCACTAAGCAGTCTTACTCATGACTAGTGGTCAAATAACATGCAGTCATTTATATGTTCTTTTCCAAAGTATAACACAGATGTTCTTAATTCACTTAACAATTTGGCCTTGCCTTAGGTATTACGCTTTTTGTGTACATTGCATATTGACAGCTGTTAATCAGTGGCGGAGGGTGTGTGGGCAGCTTGTCCTGTAGTGAAAATTTCCTGCTGATAAAGCACTGATGATATTTAAACGTTAAAACACATCCCAGTAAGTGACACCGCTGAAATCAGGCTCTCTTCCCCTACATCATTCTGGTGACAGATTACATTTAAAGAGGTTGTACAGGATTATAATAGTAATATGACTGCTTTAGTCCTAAAAAATAAAATGCCACTCTGTTTTTGGATGTCTTCTTCAAGACAATCACTTTTATTAGTGAATTTTTGCTTTGCATCTTTCTCATAGATAAAAATGTTTTTGAAAATGTCTTTAAATGATGGAATCATATTACAGACCTTATCTGAAGCATCTCATTCCAATAATCTTAGATTTTCATCTGGGTTTTCACATGATTTTTTTAATAAGTTTGGGAGAAATGTTCTTTTTTTTCATAGAAATGTAATGGGCCAGGATTCATTAAGGATTTTGCAAGGCAGGCTTAGTGAAGAAAGTGCTGGAGTAAGATGCACTGAATTCATTAAGATGCGTGCACAACTGTGAAGAATTTGGGACATTTTCAATTACCATGCACCACCATCATGTACTTTGCCAGCAGGTGGCCTGTATTTTTATAGTACGTAATTTACACCATTTTTGGGTCATGTAAGAGCAAGTAACTTTGCAATTTACTTATCATGAAAAATCTTCTCATGTCAAAAATTTAAGAATTTTTCATTCTTGCCTAGGTTGCCAGACACCCCAGAGTGGCAGGCTCTTAGGAAAGGAGTGCAAGTTGAAAGTTGCTTGCTATGCAGTTTGCAAGCCATGCTCTATACCTGGCCAAATCACTGGACCCAACCAGATTCAGTGTCCCAAGCTGTCAGCTAGCTTCATCAGAATGCAAAATTCAGACCAGCACTGAGACCATGATGCTGCTCTAAACTATCAATTGTGGAAAGGTGGCAGCCTGAGCAATAGAGCCATAATGATATGGCACCACAACTCATCAGTCATAATCTGTGGCAGTATCGGAGATGGACTGCACACAAGACTCCTCTGATAGTGGTGCTACTAACCACAAAAGAAGTGTACTGCACACGCTAGGTAAATGAAAAAATGTATTTGATTTTATTCACTTGTTACAGAACATTATGAATAATATATTCATATCATATGATATATTTTTGGTGACAAATAGCCATAAAGCGACTTCTCCACCCTCCCTTATCTCTGTCCAATTATCACATGAAAAAAACCTAAGAGAGGTATGAATGGGTTCAGTTTGATAATGGGAATCAAATATTCTGGATTATGGGACTACCGCAAAAAATTCACTTGAAAGCTTCTCTAAGGCCGATGTCACACTTGCGATTGTGATGCGAGAAACTCACATCAATACCCGGCACTGCCGCCGACACTCGAGACCAGAGTGTGCGGCTGCATGTATTTCTATGCAACAGCACGCTCCGGTCCGAGTGCCGGTGGCAGTGCCGGGTATTGATGCGAGAGACTCGTACGAGTTTCTCACATCACACTCACAAGTGTGACCCCTTCTTAAGAAAAATCTACCAGTACCTTTTTGTGCATTTACCTTTCCTGGCTGGAGTTTGTATGTCAAAATTAGTTGCGAAATCTAGGCCAGCATCCTGAAATACACCCAGAGGGTCGGCTCCACTTCCAGCTGTGCATCCAATATCATTTTGCTGTACGTCATCCCATACCTAGATTTAACAAAACAGATCTCACAAAATAAACTCCACAGAAAATGGGAGTCTTAGTAGCTTTCAAGTTATCCTTAGCTGTTACCATAAACCATCAATATCTACATGTGAACAGCAGAAACAGAATGCTGGTCTGCTGCATAAATAACAGACTTCAGTTGTGGCCAAAAGTTTGCAGACCGAGACAAAATTTGTTTTTTACAATGTTTTCTGCTTCGGTGTTTTCAGACTTTTTAGTCGGATGTTTCTACAAAGACATTACCCGGTAGTCTGCATGATGTTTTTACAGAAGTTTATGCAAACACTTCTGCAATCCACTCTGGCTTGAAGGGTAGCAGTTTTGGGCCAAATCCTGACTGACCACTGCTAATCTCTGCTGATTAGGGGAGAATTGGTAGAGAGCCAGTACACTTCCCTGCCTCACAATGAGTAAGCCAGTTTTGTTGACTCCATCCTGTAATGTCTGCGCTATTCTTGCATTTTCATACTGGGATCTATGTCTTTTGTCCAAGGGTGCACACAAAACAAAGTAACCTGCCTAGTCGTTCAGGATATTCTAGGTCTTCACATACAGTTTAGTAATTTTTAGTGCATGTTAGTTTAACCCCTTCACGACCTTGAACGTATAGGTACCTCCAAGGTCGTCTATCCTTTTATGCAGGTTACAGTGCTGAGCCCGCATCTTTCCCGGCACATGACTGGTCTGATCAGCAGTCGTGTGCTTCTAACAGCAGCTGTTGGAATCACAATCCACAGATGGCTGTTAAGATGTTAAATGCCGCTGTCAATCACTGACAGCGGCATTGTCACAACTGCTGTCGGGTTTCATGAGACCAGGGGCTCCTTCCCTGTCCCTACTGCTAGGGGTGCCCGAACTCGCCCTGTTCCCCTGATTACTTCTCATGGTGAAATGACCGGGGCCACATACCTTGCCTTAGCTCCTAAATCCCCCTTCAGTCTATACCATTTCACCACCCAGGGAAGAGAGGAGTAGTAGAGTATGGTAATACACCAACCAGGTAATACAAACAGGGATAAAGGAAAATACCAATCACACAAATATACTCACATAAACAACAGAGGTAAACACCGGGTAGTGAAGGATGGGATAAAGTCAAAGTAGGCAAAGAAGGGTAATTAGCACACATCCAAACCTAGCAACAGTCTCAGATAAATCCACCAAACACCTTCTCAAACAACAACCACAAACCACCATCTCTTAACCATGTAGCATAAGCTAATTCTTGCAATGAGTGCTAGTCAGGGCCCAGATTATATAGAAGATAGGAGTGGCTAACTGTGCACAGCTGAAAACCTTAATCCAGGAAAGCTTCCAAGAGCTCTCAAATGAGCAGATTAACGCCTGCACTGCTAAAAGAAACCTGCATCATTTAATATGAAAGTGAAGTGCTTCTAAGCAGTGCAGGAGTAGGAGAAATCAGATGCTGCATTCGTCTGGCTCCTCTCTGTTGTGGTAAACCCATGACGGCATTTAACTCGAACTTGACGTAAGCGCTTCATAATACCCACGTTCTTGTCATTGCAGATGTCTTATGAACGCCGGCCACGGCACTGCTATGGGTAGCTCAACGGATCAGATACTTTGCCTGGCTCTTTCCACTTGCTCTGGTGTGGTGGCAAGTGGGGTGGTAGTTGAGGGGATGTTGATGTCACCATTGTATTGTCAGGTGACATCAAGCCCAGAGGTTAGTAATGGGGAGGAGTCTATAAGACGCCCCCATTACTAACCCCCTAGTAATATTGAATAAAAACAGACACACACAGAATAAAGTCCTTTAATTGAAAGAATGACACAAACACCTTTAATGAAGCTAAATTAAACCATACTCAAGACATTTCCCAGTCCACAGAAGCCAAAGTCTCCTGTAACAGAATTAAAATAACAATATTTCTCACCTGTTCGCAGAAAAGATAATCCATTTGTCCCACATCGCATCTAGTTCTGCTACATCTAGATGATTTAGAACAATGGCAGTCTGCATTGTTGAATGAGGTGATTATACAGCCTGCCATCCAGCCTAGACACTGAGCTTTGCATGTTTGCTCAGCATCTCGCGGTGAACTCCTGTCACCTCTCTGTTGTCAGCGCGAGCACCTGTATAACTTTTCCCACCGCACTCACACTGACATCAGTGAGTTGAACTGAGTTTGTTGGCTGTGAACTCCCAGGACCTTTCTGATGGCACCGCGATCGGTGATGTCAGTCAGATCAAAGGAGTTCACCAAGAGACACGCAGCTCAGTGTGGGATTGGTTGTTTTCTGTACATAGTGTTTCTTACCTTAGTGGGTAGCAGAATTAAAATAATAAACAATATTCCTCACCTGTCCGTTGAGAAAATAATAATCCATTTGTCCCGTGACGGGTGTAGCTCTGCTACATCTAGATGGCAAGCTGCATTGTTTATTGTATGATGTGACAACACTGTCTGCCATCCAACAGCGCTTCTTGTCTCAGCAGTGGACACTACAGACTTTCACACAGCGCACTTCCACACAGATCTCCTCTATCCAGATGACTAACGAAAGTCAGGTACTGAATGAAACATCTCTTAATTTTCTGGAAATTCTACATTCAATAAATAAGTTCTTGAATACACCTATATGAGTGGCAAGTATTTCTACATCACAGTTAACGGATTTGGTTATCCTACTTGTGCACCACCAAAGTTACAGAAGTGCCGTGTTTCCCTAATTGCCATCCAGTAGAGACACTGAGCAATGTGTCTCGCGGTGAACTCCTTCGACCTGACTGATGTCAACGCTTGCGTGGGAAAAGTTGTAATGGCGCTCGTGCTCATAACAATGAGGTGGCAGTAGTTCACCACGAGGTTCTGAGCAAGCAAGCACAGCTCAGTGTCTCGGCTGGATGGCAGGCTGTATAGTCACATCATGCAACAATGCAGCC
>VIAB01015597.1:43350-62867 GCA_009801035.1 Oophaga pumilio | reverse complement strand
TTCCATCGAACCGGGGAGAACCAGCTGAATCCCACCCCTGCTTTTGGGGCTCAATACTGATTTTGTTCTTGTGCAGAGATAATACTGTTGTAGCCTCTCTTCTAAAAAAGTCATTTTCTAGAGCAGGAGGATTACAATATGTTCCTTTTTTAAATTATATGTTTACAAGTGAATTTCATTTTTACTCTATTCCATTGGCTTTCTTTTACTTTAATTCTTGGCTACATATGGAGGCGTTGTCAGTATTTTGGGAATATTTCTGGAGCTGAATGGCTGATGTTATCATAAAGTTGGCTTGGTCAGTGCGCCCAGTGGAATTCAGATGATCTCACGCATAAACCATACACATGTTGCTTATGTTATGTTCTCAGATCGAAACCCCTTTGCATGCCTCCAGACGGCACTATACAGGGGATTCCTGTGATATCATTTTTGACATGACATGGTATGTTAGAGTTAGGGAACTCATTTTCAGTTCCTTCTCATATCACAGGATCCTGCACATGGCATCTGTAGAGTCATCAAAGACAAAAAAGTTTCCATACCTCCTAACTTGTACAGAACAAAAAAAGGACCAATTATGCAATGCACATAGCACATCGTGGCACGTTTTGTCCATGCCCAGACAACACCCCCAATTCACACCCATTTGCCATTTCTTTCTACCCTGGCAGGAGGAGATGCCACAGGTAGCAGTGAGGGACATTTAGCAGAAGCTCAGGTCTCCAGGCCATAGAAGGTAACTGCACCCATAGAGGACCCTAATTGAAGCCAACACTTGATTACTTTGTTCTCCTTTGACACATGATTGTTTAGCTGAATATCACAGATTAGCGGATGTCACCGTGCCAAGACAGGTGATATCATTAGTTTATGGAAAGCAAGTTGTCACCTATCACAGCGTCAAACACGCAGCATTTACTGAAGAAATCCGGATGGTGGAAACATACCCTAAGAAGGAACTCAATATTTTCAGCTGCTAACTTTTATTTCCTTTTTGGTCCTTTTCTGGCTACAGATCCCCTGTTGAAAAGATTAATTGTGAGGGAAGGGCATCATAATTTATAGTTTTGTTTTTCCAAGAATCTGAAAAAAAAATGCATCTAGATCTCCATTAGACCCTTTTTATGCCTCACAGCAGTTTGATATGCACCTTTAACCTGTAACATTGATACATCACAGTTATTATAAATTTGACACTTTCAATAGGAAGTTCTATTTTAACTTTTAAAGTATACATTTGCAGTGAAGTAAGTCATAATAGATACTTTTCACTCCTTGAGTGTTGGGTTTGTGGAATATTTAGCACTTGGCAGGTCAATTTTAAACCTTTTACTACTTGCTAGTTTTGGCATCTTATCTGCAATTATGCTCCAACATATGGGAATTATATATATGTTTTACAGTATTGGAAGACTTTCTAAGTATTTAACTCCTAATCTCAGAGGCGTTATGTTCTTTGACTCTCGGGATGGTGTTATATGGAAGAAGTAACCGATTTTATTTTTCTGCATACTTCTGCATAAAGTAGCATTTTTTAGATCATATTCGAAATTTCTTTTCTCAATATATAATTCTGATTTTAGTTTACGATTCATTAATTGGCCACAAAAAAATGTAATATTGGTATTAAACAGAGCACATCAACCAACTGATTTATGAATCAGAGATGAGTGAATCGATTTGATGTGAATCAGATTTGTGCAGAATTTTGCTTCTTCTCTGGTCCGGACAAAATCAAACAATTTAATATTTGCTTTGTGTAAATCAGCAAAAATTCCCACTGCCATTTTACACAACATAGTTTTCTATGGCAGATGCAATATTCTAACATGAGCTCGAAGGTGACCAGTCAAGCTTCTCTTTAATTCCTTACAACTTTCACATCATATGGTATGGTACAGCTAAACAGGAGGGATTTTCATAGCTTATATAAAATGTGAGGCTGGGAATGCAGTAGCCATTTTGGGGTGAATCTGGATAGTGTTATACTACACAAAATCTATTTTCTAAAAGAGTTATTGTGATATAAAGCTATAAAATGTTGGACAAATATTTATCTTATTTGCTTTTATAGCCCCATTAATTTCCTCTAATCATATAACCTAAAATCCAACAAAAAATGCAATACGTGATTGATAATTGTTAGGGCTGGCGGAACGCACCAAATAAATATAAATAATAGGTGCGTTCACAGCCCGGGGTCCACCGTGCAGGCAGAGAACTGTTGTGCGGATAGCAGTCCGTGGTCATGCAGTCAGCAACGCAAACAAGCAACTCCTCACCGGGGAAGCCGGTATTTCAGCCAGGCCCTGAACACGTGCATACAACAATGGGAGTCGCTGCTGTAACCGAGCATGAGACCCCTGATCTCCAATGGGAGATCTTGCCCGGGGCATGCTCAGATGGAGAAACGCAGGACTTAGTACCGAAGACGTCTGCTCGCCGCTGACCAGTACTGGCTACAATAGCAGAACCTGGAGATGCAGCAGTAATCCTCTGCACAATGTTAGACTGGGCGAGACGCTGGGACCGACGTCTCTGCTGAGCAGAGTCCACTGCAGCCGGAGACGGATGGGAGACCGCAGAAGGGATGGTTCAAGATTCCCCTTGTGCAGAAGCGGGAACTCGACCCCTAACAGATAATAAGTAATAATTGTATTAACCACAAATCATATCCAAAATTATAACAACCACAAGATGGATTTCATCAACAAAGGTATCATTTTAATCAGTATAATGGCGCCAACTTGACACTGTCTGTAGGTTACTCAGCACAACCCTGCTGACAGGTTCTCTTTAATATACAGTTGTGTGAAAAAGTGTTAGCCCCTTCCTGAATTCCTATTCTTTTGCATGTTTGTCACACTTAAATGCTTGAGATCACCAAACAAATGTAAATATTAAACAAAAATAACACAAGTAAACACAAAATGCAGTTTCTAAATGAAGGCCCTTATTATTAAGGCAAAAAGAAATCCAAACCTACAGGGCCCTGTGTGAAAAAGTGATTGCCCCCTAAACATAATAACTGGTTGGGCCACCCTTAGCAGCAACAATTGCAATCAATTGTTTGCATCTAACTTGCAATGAGTCTTTTAGAACGTTCTGGAGAAATTTTGGCCATCTCATCTTTGCAGACTTGTTGTAATTAAGCCACATTGGAGGATTTCCGAGCATGAACCGCTTT
The DNA here is from genome assembly GCA_009801035.1 of Oophaga pumilio. NCBI lineage: Eukaryota > Metazoa > Chordata > Amphibia > Anura > Dendrobatidae > Oophaga > Oophaga pumilio. The sequence continues at coordinate 59,677 of VIAB01015597.1, read as the reverse complement.
TTTAAGGTCATACCACAGCATCTCGATCGGATTAAAATCAGGATTTTGACTAGGTCACTCCAAAGTCTTAATTTTGTTTTTCTTAAGCCATTCAGAGGTGGACTTGCTGGTGTGGGTGTGTTGTCCTACTGCATAACCCAAGTGCGCTACAGCTTGAGGTCACGAACATATGGCAGGACATTCTCCTTCAGCATTTATTGATAGACAGCAGAATTCTTTGTTCCATTTACGACAGCAAGTCTTCCAGGTCCTGAAGCAGCAAAACAGCCCCAGACCATCACACTACTGTTGGTATGGTGTTACTTTTCTGAACTGCTGTTTTACTTCTATGCCAGATATAATGAGGCAAACATCTTCCAAAAAATTAAACTCTTGTCTCTTCAGTCCACAGAGTATATTCTTCCAAAAGTCTTGAGGATCATCAAGATGTCTCTGGCAAAACTGAGACAAGCCTTTATGTTCTTTTTGCTCAGCAGTAGTGATGAGCGAGTATGCTCGTTACTCGAGTTTTCTGAGCATGCTCGGGTGTTCTCCGAGTATTTTGGGCGTGCTCGGAGATTTAGTGTGTCACCGCAGCTGCATGATTTGCAGTTGCTAGACAGCCTGAATAAATGTGGGGATTGCCTGTTTGTTAGGAAATTACATCTGGCATAGAAGTAAAACAGCAGTTCAGAAAAGTAACATCATGCCAACAGTAGTGTGATGGTCTGGGGCTGTTTTGCTGCTTCAGGACCTGGAAGACTTGCTGTCGTAAATGGAACCATGAATTCTGCTGTCTATCAAAAATGCTGAAGGAGTATGTCCGGCCAAGCCAACAGTGAAATTTAGAGGTGGCAACATCATGGTTTGGGCTGTTTTTCAGCATACAGCACTGGAAAACTTCTTGTGATCGAAGGAAGGATGAATGGACAAATGTACCAAGACAATCTTGATAAAAATCTGCTGCCATCTACCAGGATGATGAAGATGAAACAAGGTTGGACATTTCAGCAAGACGATCCCAAACACACAGCCAAGGAAGCTCTCAATTGGCTTCAGAGATGGGAAATAAAGTGGCTAAAATGGCCCAGCCAATCACATGACCTGAGTCCAATAGAAAAGTTATGGAAGGAACTAAAGCTCAGAGTTCACCGAAGGAGCCCACGGAATCTTCTGGATCTGAAGAGTGTGTGGAAGATTGGACCAAAATCACATCTGAGCAATGCATGTGACTAGTTTCTCCATACAGGAGGCATCTTGAAGCTGTCATCACCAACAAAGGCTTTTGTATAAAGTATTAAATAAATTTCAGTAAGTGTGTTCAATATTTTTTCCCTGTGTCATTTTTCATTATTAGGTATAACTTGATTTGTGGACACCTATTGTTTGAGTTCTTTGTGTGGATTGGATGGGTCATCTGATGAGAATTTCATGTCAATAGCACTTAAAGAAAATTATTTACTTAGAAATTTGGTGAAGTGTTCAATTCTTATTTCACCCTGCTGTGTATGTATATATATATAATTATAAATAATTTATCAAAACTTAAATCAATCATTTCATGAATAAATAAATAAATAAGTACATATAAAGATCTTCAGACCAATATCCCATATATTGAAAATAGTGATCATAAATGTAAATTCACAACTTCATCGTCCCACATGAGTCATGTCAAGAAGACTCCATTAAATAAAAATAATGATGACTCAAAAATGTTATCCTCAGACAACAACATGGTCTGCACTGAATATCCATAAACGGGGAATTGGGAGACAACTATGTTGTTGTCTGAAGATAATATTTTTGAGTTATCTGTGATTTTATGGTGTCGATTTGTAGATGACGTTCTCTTTATATGGCAGTGCTCTTGGTGGCTAGGAACGTGTGCACATACCCTAAGAGGAATAATTTTTGGATCTTTTTTTATTTTACAAAGTATGAAAAGTGTATCAGAGTGCTGTACTATTAAAAAGGATGCTAGTTACTATAGGTTTACCATCCATTTATATGGTGCAGTCACTTTGACATAAGGCTTTGTTTGCATTGAAAAGGTTTAGATACAGTCATAGAAAGACCTTCAGAATGTTACATTCATCTTTTCCGGGCAATAGGAGGCTTTGCAATATTTGCAATTCATTGTTAATCGAATTCTTCACAATTCAAATTTTTTGGTAAAATTTGGTGAAACTAGTGAATTCAAAGATTAAAATAATGGATGAGGATAGATCAAATTCACTTAATGCAGTATCATGCTTAATTACAACCTAACAACTGGACAATAAATTCTTTAATGTCCATTAGAGCTGCTCATAGAAAATAAAACATTTTTTCTAAGGTATTCCTGACATATTTCAGAAAAACATTCATATTTTACTCATTAAAAAAAATTAATAAGCAAGGAGCCGAAGAGATTTTTGTTTTTTCACACTAAACTATGTTGTAGTTATAATTTAAGCCACTAGATGGGGCTACAGTAATATTACTCAACTGATAACGTGTCAACTGTTTGTTGCCAACAGCTATAAGAGGTTTGTGTGGTAATCTGGCATCTTCTATACTCTGCATACTGTAGAAATGTGAGCTGGTCAAGCCAGAGCTACATTAGTCTTACTTATATTTTACATAATTCATAAGCTGAGCATCTTAATTTTTTTTGCATTGAGCTGCTTAAGGAATGCATTAGTATAATTAATGTTTACTGTTAAATCAACAAAATGGTGCTGACTAACACTATCCTATAGTGAAGAAAGTAAAATTGCAGCAGTCTATGGCACAAATACAGAAGTAATACGCTTGGAACTGGATATGATATGGAACTGGATATCAGAATTATTTTCCAACATGTTAGTTCTGTATTTTTCAGGGATTTGTCTCCAACCCAGAATTTTATGGTGTATGTTATTATTGTGTGAAATATCAGTTTATAAGTGTATACAATAACCCCTATGGAGAAATTGATCAACTCACATTTCTTTTTAATACCTCTGGAAAGTGCCTACTGTTACTGATTTCAAATATAACTTGACATTTTTTAAGAAAATTGTAAAAGGCTTTGTTGATTGCAAGCTGGATAGATGCCAGGATTATGGAAATGACAATTACTTTGCTAAAATAAAAAAATACAGTAAGCATGAACTTCTTTATTGCTCAGCTCTGTATTGTTTTTGTTCCAAGTGACATCTAAATATATTGCTTGGGTTGAAGAGTCGAGAGGATCGCCTTCATTAGGATTAACAGAGATATGTCAAGCATTGCTGTAGTCGAGGCCAGTTCTAGCTGTTCTACTTCCTGAGATGTAGATTTCAATGGCGCCCCTACTTGGAGTGAAATATAAACCTGCAGTCAATAAACACAATTCCTTCATTGTTTTCCAGTTTTGATTTTAAGGTATTCATTGAATTGTAAAAGTGACCTGTGAACATGATTCTCCAGTTCAGTGCGATTACAGCAATACCAAACCTTCATAGGATTAAAAAAAAACAAAGCAAAATGTTTGGTTCATGATGCTACCATCACAGGAACCATGATCAAATGTCACCAGAACCACCACCAGTACATTAATACATCATCTGAACCACCATTAATACATAGATATATCACTAAAACCACCAACAGTGCACGAATACAGCACCAAGTTTAAAGAGGTTTCCAGCTTTCAGAAAATTCTGGCTCCTAAGCGCAGTTTATTATTTATAAATGCAATTTACTAATTTCCCTGGGTATATTAGTGAGTTTCTGCCACTGCATTGGTGTCTGAAATTGGCTGCAGTTCTGACGTCCCCCTGTTCTCAGTGTCAACTGCGAGTTTAACAGCCTTCTTGGAGAATCGGCCAAGTACTACTCCTGGGGGGTCACACAATGTCAGAAAACTGGAAAACCAGTCAGACTTCTGCCTGAGGCAAGATGGTCATATTTCTTCATGGCAAACGTGGCTCAGGCTATAGTATTAGTTATAGTGAGCCCCTAAATACATCATGCTTTTTTCTTATGGGTATACATGTACACAGAGAGCTTTCTGCCAAGATGCACACCAAGCAGAGATCACTTTATATTCCTGGAGATGGAACTAGATGTTCTCTTAACTCTACCTGCAATTCAGTTACCAGCAGGGCTAACATAAGGTGGGGAGTAGCAAACTAGGCAATCACACAGGGCCCCCAACCCATTAAGGGCCTGAAGTGTTTATTACTGAAACTAGATTGATAATAGCAATTTTGCATTATCAGTTTATTTCCGGTGTTGAAAGTGTTTCAGGACCTTTGTTGATATCACGTTCTTTTAATGGTGATGTCACTACAGGTCCTGTACCCTGTGGGAGTCTAGAGCAACTATATAAGTGGAGGCAGATTTGTAAGGCCTCTTTTACACATCAGTTTTTTGCCGTCAGGCGCAATCCGACATTTTTTAAAAAAAACGGATCTGTTTTTTTTTTAGCGCTGGATCCGTTTTTTCTCATTGACATGCATTAGCGCCGGATCGCGCCGCATGTCATTGCGTTTAGTCCATTTTCTGCCGGATCCATCATAGATTTTAATTCCGGCGGCCGGACAGGACGCATCATGTAACATTTTTTTTTTTGTGCCGGAAATGCCTGACAGCACCTGAAGCTGCGCATCAGGCGGCCGGAAACAATAGAAGTCTATGGTACCGGATCAGTCTTTTGTGCAATCCGGCAAAAGACTGATCTGGATTCTGGAAATCAAGGACTACTACTACTGCTACTGCTACTGCTACTGCTGCTACTACTACTACTACTACACATTTTCCGGGCAAAAAAAGTTCAGGACGGATCCAGCTAAAAAACGGATCCGGCACATCAGTTTTTTACAATCTACGCCGGATCCGTCTATTAAACAATTCGCCGGATTGTGCCTGATTGCAAAAAACTGATGTGTGAAAGAGGCCTAAACAAACGCCTAAAGACTTGAATATTGTAGATCGCGCTTGTTTAATGGCCTGAACTCAGCCCATGTACATGCAACCTAAATGTTTGTGTGTGATGATGCAATATGTGAGCATTTAAGGCTCCGCTGTTAAATTTTACCCTGGGCTCTACTTTGTCTAAAACTGACCCTGATTTCGAGGAAAGAACCTTTCTCTTCATCTCCACCTTGCTGTGGACTTTATTTTCCTGTAGAATGAAAAAAATTAACTGACGTCAGTGCCCAAATTTTTTGCATGTGGCAGGAAGACCGAAATCTGAGCCTAATCCAGAACCTACAAACATACAATGACACACACATACAAATGTATCACGATTTGTACTGTACCAGTGATATCATTTTCTTTATTGTAGACCATCCTCTATAAACTTTGTATTCTCTACACATGTTTTATAAATTCATGGATTTATTTCAATGACAAGTAATACTAGATGTTTCAGTCTATGAACACAGTCTTTTAGAAACTTTCCTATCAGTGAAAAGTACTTTTAACGCCTGATTCTGAGCTTTAAGAATCTGCCTGCAAATGGATAGCTATAAAAATGATTTGTGTTGTAAATTGTAACTCTAACTAGTTTTATTCAGTAAGATGGATTGACTGGCAAACTGCTTCTTTGATGTGAGCCGCTGACTTCATCTAGAACTGGCATCTTGAATTTTGCAATTGTCTTGGCTGTAATGGCCTACCTGTGTGTGGGTATTGATCAGTTTCATTGATTGAGAACTCTTGTAACATAGCAGCTCTCACTGCAGCTTATTGTAACATCAATTTTGGATCCTGGAAAGTAAAACTGCTCGGTTCCAGTCTCCAGCGACATCTTCTTGTTGGCACTTTTAGCCGAGCATGGTTGTTGAAAAGCATGTAAGTGTACCCTGTGGTAGTACAGTGGGATATCACAAGCTCTTGACATGTACAGCAATTAAAGTGGGACATCAGAGCACATTGTCTCCTGAGACTTTTGTCATACAGCATACTACTTTTCTGTTTGACTAAATGTGAAAAAATATCAATCTTGTCTATAATATTTAAATGTACAGTGGGTACGGAAAGTATTCAGACCCCTTTAAATTTTTCACTTTTTGTTTCATTGCAGCAATTTGGTAAAGTCCAAAAAGTTCATTTTTTTTTCTCATTACACTCTGCACCCCATCTTGACTGAAAAAAAAAACAGAAATGTAGACATTTTTGCAAATTTATTAAAAAAGAAAAACTGAAATATCACATGGTCATAAGTATTTAGACCCTCAGTACTGAGTAGAAGCACCCTTTTGAGCTAGAACAGCCATGAGTCTTCTTGGGAATGATACAACAAGTTTTTCACACCTGGATTTGGGGATCCTCTGCCATTCTTCCTTGCAGATCCTCTCCTGTTCCATCAGGTTGGATGGTGAACGTTGTGTAGTGCAGCGGTAGCACACTGCAGTTATGAGGCAGTGACCCAGCAAAGTTCAAAGCAAAACGTTTCTTTAATGTTCAACTCATACAGAAACATATCCTCTGGATTACAGTCCCTAAACCCGCCTGTCCTCCTCTGACCAGTTCTCGTGGACAACTGCATCGCCGTGTTAATGTGCTACTCACAGTTTACACCGTACACGATATCCTTGAGTTTATAGTCACTAAACACACCAGTCCTCCTTTTGAGACCAGTTGCCGTGGGCGACTGCACTACCGTATCAGTGTTCTACTCACAGCATTATATCTGTGAGTTTGCCTATTGCAGATTCAGTCATCCCAGCCTGGTGCAGGGCTACAATTTTTTTTCTGGTGTCCTTCGACAGCTCTTTGGTCTTCACCATAGTAGAGTTTGGAGTGTGACTGTTTGAGGTTGTGGACAGGTTTTTTTTATACTGATAAGTTCAAACAGGTGCCATTACTACAGGTAATGAGTGGAGGACAGAGGAGCCTCTTAAAGAAGAAGTTACAGGTCTGTGAGAGCCAGAAATCTTGCATGCTTTTAGGTGACCAAATACTTATTTTCCACCATAATTTGCAAAATAAATCTTGCTAAATCAGACAAGGTGATTTTCTGGATTTGTTTTTTCATTTTGACTCTCATAGTTGTGGTCTAATGATGATGTCAATTGCAGGCCTCTCTCATCTTTTTAAGTGGGAGAACTTGCACAATTGGTGACTGACTAAATACTTTTTTCCCCACTGTATATACAGTACATATTCAGTTGTGTGAAAAACTGTTTGCCCCTTTCCTAATTTCCTATTCTTTTCCATGTTTTTCACATTTAAATGTTTCAGATCACCAGAAAAATTAAAAATATTAGACAAAAATAGCACAAGTATACACAAAATGCAGTTTTTAAATGAAGGTTTTTATTATTAAGGGAAAAAGAAATCCAAACCTACAGGACCCTGTGTGAAAAAGTGATTGCCCCCTAAAAAAAAAGTGATTGCCCCCTATATACAAAATGGGAGGATTAGGGCTAAGTAACAGCACATGTGAAAAAGACTTGGGTATACTAATTGATCACAGACTTAACATGAGTCAACAGTGTGATGCAGCAGCAAAAAAGGCAAATGCAATTCTAGGATGTATCAACAGAAGCATAAAGTCTAGATCACGTGAGGTCATTATTGCCCTCTACTCCTCTTTGGTCAGACCTCATCTGGAATACTGTGTCCAGTTTTGGGCACCACATTTTAAAAAAGACATCAACAAACTGGAGCAAGTTCAGAGAAGAGCCACCAGAATGGTGACCGGTCTGCAAACCATGTCCTATAAGGAACGGTTGCAGGATTTGGGAATGTTTAGCTTGCAAAAAAGAAGACTGAGAGGAGACTTAATAGCTGTCTACAAATATCTCAAGGGCTGTCACATTGTAGAAGGATCATCTTTATTCTCATTTGCACAAGGAAAGACTAGAAGCAATGGGATGAAACTGAGTGGGAGGAGACACAGATTAGATATTAGAAAAAACTTTTTGACAGTTAGGGTGATCAATGAGTGGAACAGGCTGCCACGAGAGGTGGAGAGTTCTCCTTCAATGGAAGTCTTCAAACAGAGGCTGGACAGACATCTGTCTGGGATGATTTAGAGAATCCTGCTTTGAGCAGGGGGTTGGACCAGAAGGCCCAGGAGGTCCCTTTCAACTCTACCATTCTATGATTCTAAACCTAATAACTGATTGGGCCACCCTTAGCAGCAACAACTGCAATCAAGCATTTGCGATAACTGCCAATGAGTGTCTTACAATGCACTGGAAGAATTTTGGCTCACTAATTTTTGCAGAATTGTTGTAATTCCGACACGTTGGAGGGTTTCCCAGCATGGACCGCTTTTTTAAGGTCATGCCACAGTATCTCAATCGGATTAAGGTCAGGACTTTGACTAGGCCACTCCAAAGTCTTAATTTTGTTTTTCTTTAGCCATTCAGAGGAGGATTTGCTGGTGTGCTTTGGATCACTGTCCTGATGCATAACCCAAGTGCGCTTCAGCTTGAGATCATGAACAGATGGCCGAACATTCTCCTTCGGGATTTTTTGATAGACAGCAGAATTCATGGTTCCATTTACCACAGCAAGTCTTCCAGGTCCTGAAGCAGCAAAACAGTCCCAGATCATAGAATCATAGAATGGTAGAGTTGGAAGGGACCTCCTGGGTCATCTGGTCCAACCCCCTGCTCAAAGCAGGATTCACTAAATCATCCCAGACAGATATCTGTCCAGCCTCTGTTTGAAGACTTCCATTGAAGGAGAAAGCACCACCTCTCGAGGCAGTCTGTTCCACTCATTGATCACTCTAACTGTCAAAAAGTTTTTTTCTAATATCTAATCTGTGTCTCCTCCCATTCAGATCATCACATTACCACCAACATATTGCATTGTTGGTATGATGTTCCTTTTCTGAAATGCTGTGTTACGTCAATGTCAGATGTAATGGGACGTTCCACGTCCAAAAAGTTTAACTTTTGTCTTGTTAGTCCACAGAGTATTCTCCCAAATGTCTTGGGGATTATCAAGATGTTTTCTGGCAAAACTGACATGAGCCTTTATATTCTTATTGCTCAGCATTGGTTTTTGTCTTGGAACTCTGCCATGCAAGCAATGTTTGCCCAATTTCTTTCTTATGGTGGAGTCATGAACACTGACCTTAACTGAGGCAAGTGAGGTCTGCAGTTCTTTGGATGTTGTTGTTGGGTCTTTTGTGATGAATTGTTCCTGCGCTTTTGGAGTAATTTTGGTCGGCCGGCCACTCCTGGTAAGGTTCACTGTTCCATGTTTTCGCTATTGGTGGATAATGGCTCTCACTGTGGTTTGTTGGTGACCCAAAAATTAAGAATTAGCTTTATAACTAGTGATGAGCGAGTATTCTCGCTGCTCGGGTTACACTCCGAGTATTTGGAAGTGTTCAGAGATTTTGTTTCCGTTGCTGCAGCTGCATGATTTATGGCTGCTGGACAGCTTGAATACATGTGAGGAATGCCTGTTTGTTAAGGAATCCCCACATGTATTCAGGCTGTCAAATAGTCACAAATCATGCAGCTACGGCAACAAAAACTAAATCTCCCAGCACTTCCAAATACTCGGAGATCACCCGAGCGTGCTCAGGAAAACCCGAGCAACGAGTATACTTGCTCATCACTATTTGTAACCTTTTCCAGACTTATATATCTCCATTACTTTGTTTCTCATTTGTTTCTTTAGATCGAAGCATGATGTCTAGTTTTTGAGGGTCTTTTGGTCTACTTTATTTTGTCAGGCAGATCCCATTTAAGTGCTTTCTTAATTGAGAACAGGTGTGACAATAATCAGGCCTGCATGTGGCTGGGGAATTTGAACTCAGCTTCCCAAAGATGTGGTAAACCACAGTTAATTTATGTTTTAAGGGGGGTGTGCAATCAAATTCTCCCAGAGGGCCTTGTAGGTTTGGATTTTTTATTTCACTTAATAATAAAGACCTTTGTTTAAAGGGAACCTGTCACCTCGTTTTGCTGCTATCAGATACGGCCACTGCCTTTCGGGGGCTTATCTACAGCATTCTGTAATGCTGTAGATAAGCCCCCAGTCTGACCTGAAAGATAAGAAAAAGAGGTTTTATTCTACTCACCCGGGGACAGTCCGCTGCTGTCCGGTCCGATAGGTGTCGCAGGTCTGGGTTCGGCGCCTCCCATCTTCATTCGATGTTGTCATCCTCCTTGCTTCGTGTCGCGCGCTCCTGCTGATCAAAGTACTGCAATGCGCAGGCGCTGGGCTTCTCTGACCTTTCCCTGCACCTTCGCACTGCAGTACTTTGCTCTGCTCTCAACAGGGCAGATCAGTACACCTGTGCAGGAGCGCGACATGAAGCAAGGAGGATGACGACATCGCATGAAAATGGGAGGCGCCGGACCTGGACCTGCGACACCCATCGGACCTGACCGCAGAGGACCGCCCACCGGGGGAGTATAATACAACATTTATCTTATCTTACAGGTCGGACCGTGGGCTTATCTACAGCATTACAGTATTTAAGGTCTATTAATATTAAAGCAGTCTTTTAAGACCCATTAATACTCGAGATAGAATTACTGTACCCTGTATTATGTGTACATCATGCACCATTTCAGGGGTGGCTGAGTGCTGGTGTTATTAATCTATGAGGGGGCCTTTTATACATATATACATGGCCTTTTGCCAGCATATTAAAATCAGCTTGCAGATGTCTGTTTAGCCTTTGCTGTTTATTGAAAATAAGGGGGACCACATGTCATGTTTTGGGTTTTAATAACTAGTAAAGGCTAAACAGACAGCTGTGAACTAATATTAATAGCCTGGAACCTATATGGATATTGGCCACGTGTCAGAATAATAACACCAGCCCTAAGCTGTCTGCTTTTCCTCAGCTGGTTATTAAAAATAGGGGGGCCAAGGTCATTTTTTTCATTCATTTATTTAACCCCATATATGATTAGAAAGTACTGGGAGTCTAACATCTGTCAGCTAATGTCCCAACAGTCTGTGTAGGCGCAGGGGCAGCACAGCAGAGTTTAGCTGCCTGCCCAGAAGTGAGAGCTCATCTTGTAATCTCTCTGCAGTGAAATCAGAGCAGGCTGTCATTATACAGCTCTGGCAAAAATTAAGAGACCACTTTCAAATGTTCAGTTAGTCAGATTTTTTTCTTTATAGGTATATTTTTGAGTCAAATGTAAATTGTTATTTTAAGTCTATAAACTTCTGACAACATGTCTCCGAATTTCCAAGCAATAAATTTTGTATTTCTTTTCTGACAAAGAAAAATGGTCAAAATTAAAAAAACAGTGCTTTCAGACCTCCAATAATGCAAGGAAAACAAGTTCATAATCATTTAGAAACAACAATATTAGTGTTTTAACTCAGGAAGAGTTCTGAAATCAATATTTTGTGGAATAACCATGATTTTTAAAAACAGCTTTCATGCGTCTTGGCATGCTTGCCACTAGTCTTTCACACTGCTTCTGGCGCAAAAATTTAAGCAGTTCTTCTTTGTTTGATGAGTTGTGACTAATCTATCCATCATCCTCTTGATCACATTCCAGAGGTTTTCAATGGGGTTCAGGTCTGGAGAATGGGCTGCCCATGACAGGGTTTTGATGTGGTGGTCTATTAAATTTTTCCAGAGTTGTATGTCTCACACAGGAGTAACCTGTAGGAACTTAACCTTAAAGACAATTTTCTGGTGGAAAATGATGAAATCCCCTGTAGTGTACTGGATATCTTATAATATTGTAAAGTAAGTAATAGGATTAGGACGAATACAGTTTAGTATCTGATAAAAATTGGGACTCTTTGCACTTCAATCACAGTTAAGTGGATTAAATTTAACAAATCTCATCTATATCTTGCTGTAATTTTTAGCACATAATTGACAGGCAATTCAGATTTACACATTTGCAACATGGCAATTCTTTATTGCAGAATTCATTTCAGACCTCATACTTGCATGCGACTTTGCTATCAAATGTGCAGCGGATTCCCGCAAACCAATGTGCAGTGATTGTAGGGGCCATTTAACGTAGATCAGATGTAATCAGTGTATGATTATTCTCCTCTACTTTACTACTTTAGGGAAACACATGGGGCTGGTAGAATGAAGTAAAATCATGTCACATTTTGCATTGTTACATTTAATTTTGCTTATTTTTCAGCTGCTTCTATACGAAACAAAATGAATCTTTCTGTTGATCCTTGTGACAACTTTTTCCAGTTTGCTTGTGGTGGCTGGATTGAAAGTAATCCAATTCCTGATGACCAATCCAACTATGGTATCTATCCATGGTTGAGGTATAACGTGGACCTTAAAATAAAAGGTATGTTTTTTTTTTATCACTGAGTTAAAAGCACATAAAAGGGATAAATACATGTAAAATTTCAAATATGTCTGTGTCATCATAACCAGAGCCACCAGACAAAATACTGTTATAGGAGTATGATCACAGACAACTGAAGGGAACTACAACATAATCTTTTAAAAATGTAATTTACTAATCAATTTACAAAAATATACTGGTAACAAAACAGGGAATACCTCAAACTGAGGACCATAAAATACAGGAACTGGATACAAGTTGAACATAAGACATGAGGCATAACTGTGAAGGCTAGGGGTATGACACAATGGCATTGCCAATAGATAAGAAAAACTCCCTATCCACAGTATGTACAGTATGTCCTACTACACTTAACGTAACCTCAAACAGCCTAGCAAAACTTAAACCACAGTCATGTATAACATGTTTATACCTTTAGTAGTAAAGTTACTGATATAGAGGATACATCAGGCTCAATGTCCCTCCACCCCGATTCTTGTTTTGCCTCACTTCTTCCAGGGGCGTTTCTGAGTGTGGAGACATTTTTCTAGATATAGCGTCTTCAGTTCAAAGAGAACATGACAAGTGGCACTAGTGTGAGCCAATAATGTAGGGCTGGGCAGTTGTCCTAGTAGTGGACAACCCGTTTAATAATCCAATTATGAGTTAAAAAAAAAAAAAGTTAAAAGTGAGTGTTACTCTTAATACTGATGTGAACCCTGTGAAATAAAAAGACGCTAAAACATTCAATAAAGTGCAATACTGCACACATAAGTGAAGTCATGGACTATGAATGTCCATTTAGAAAAAGAACAAATATAATGTAAAATATGTTATTATTTGCATTTATCATTGATTGTATTATAAAAATAAGTGACAATAATGTTGGGTATAAAATATATTTAAGGGGTTAAACAACCCATTACAGGCGTATAAAAAAGTGGAAAAATACAATGATTAAGTGCTCAAGGGCTGCAATGGCCTTAAAGTGATTAAGTGAAAGTGTAGTGATGGAGACACTCTTTTAAAAGAGCAAAAAATGAAAAAAAGAATGCAGTCTTAAACTAAAGTGAGCAAAAGTGTGGGGGTATATATAGTAAGATTATACAACCTCTAAAAATTAAGATATTTTTCTATATATCGTTGTCATACTCATGACAACGATAGATCCTCAAAATAGATCTTCTGCCATGGGATAAGAACAATTCGGTAATATGTAAAGCCATTGTAAAGCCACAGTAAGTGGGCATGACAAAAGTATTTTAGGTCAATTAGGATTACCATAATTATTAATATTTGCCAAATGCCAGAATAATGAGAGAGAATGTTTAAGGCATTTTTATTAGTTACTGCAAAGTCAAAAGTTTACATACACTAAAATTATTATGCATTTAAACAATTCTGGACTGCCCATATGATGATGTCATGTGTTTGGAAGCTTCTGATAGTTTGGCAACATCTGAGTTAATTAGAGACACACCTGTGCATGTATTTTAATGCACACCTGAAACACACTGCTTCTTTGTGTAGCATCATGACCATCATTACATTTGGAGGAAAGTGGGAGAAGCTTGGAAGCCTAAGAACACCATCCCTACTGTGAAACATGGGGGTGGCAGCATCACGTTGTGGGATTGTTTTGCTCAAGGAGGGACTGGTGCACTTCACAAAATAGATGGCATCATGAGAAACGAAGATTATGTGGCAATACTGAAGCAACATCTCAAGACATCAGCCAGGAAGTTAAAGCTTGGGTGGAAATGGGTCTTCCAAATGGACAATGATCCGAAGCATGCTGCCAAAATGGAAGCAAAGTGGCTTAAGGATAACAAAGTCAATGTTTCGGAGTGGCCATCAGAACAAAGCCCTGATCTCAATCCTATTGAAAATTTGTGGGCAAAGCTGAAAAGGCCGGTGCGAGTAAGGCGACCTACAAACCTGGATCAGATACACCAGTTTTGTCAGGAGGAATGAGCCCAAACTCCAACCAACTATTGTGAGAAGCTTGTGGAAGGATATGCCAAATGTTTGACCCAAGTCATTCAGTTTAAGGGCAATGGTACCAACTACTAATGAAATGTATGTAAACTTTTGACTTTGCAGTAAGCAATAAAAATGCCTTAAAACATTCTCTCTCTCTCATTATTCTGGCATTTGGCAAATAATAATTAAGGTAATCCTGATTGACCTAAAACAGGAAAGGTTTATTCTGATTTCATGTCAGATGTTGAGAAAAACATGCATATGTGTCTTTTTATATAGTGTATGTAAACTTCTGGTTTCAACTGTAGCTCTCAATAGCTGGGTGTCCATTATGCAAAAAGTTCTTTGTTTTGCAAATATATATGTATAACATATGTTAATATTCTTTCATTCTAAAAGTTGATCTTGGTCTAATTTCTTAATTTCAGAGCAGCCTCAAAGCTAGCTGCCTGGCTCAGTTTATTATTATTAAGAAGTACTCACATCAAAGTTTTTATCCTCTTAATTTATTGCAATCTTCATATTATACAGCACTGTGTACTTACAATTGCTCATTTTGCCTTTCTACCCAGCTAATTCTTCTCTTTTCTCTGCTCTATGTAGAAACAGGACATCTCTCTTTCCTGCATTTATCATTCCCCTCTTCAACTCCTGATTCAGCTGATCCCTCCTCCCCCCTGCCAGGGGCTTTTGCAGTGACTCATGAATCATGCACAGAAAATAGACGTCCTGTTTCTACATAGAGCTTAGAAGGATTCAGCTAGTCAGTTTTTAATCGTGATGTCATAAGCCTAATAGAAAAAATTGAGTAGAAAGGCAAAATGAGCAATTGTAAGTACACAGTGCTATATAATATAATTACTGCAATATATTAAAAGAATGCAAATTTTTGTGAGAATGCTTCTTTTAGCCAGCTACCTTCTCTGCCATGGCTAATTTATGTAACATCACTGATATAGAGAGGGAGAAGAATATCCCTGTCTGTATGGGAAAAATAGGACAATGGAGCTTTCTGAACCTCGACTAATGCACTAAAGTCAGCACAATTATGCAGTCAGTGTATGCTTATTATCACCTCTTTTATAGCCTTTGGATACATCCTTACTAATATTTCCCATCAATAAGAATGAATGTACTTGAATACTGGACATTTATGCAGTGCTATATTTGCTGTTTTTTTGTTTAGCAATTGTTATTATGGCTTTTTTTCAATATTGCTTAGTAGAACATTTTAGTTCTTTGTGTTGTACTTTGTGCTTTGATGTCTGTACTTTAGTTTTTATTTCCTCAATGATAGTTTTATGAAGCATGAATTATTATACACCATATATCTGCTGAATCCACCGCTATTATATGTGCAAACACAGCCAAAAGACAATAACATCACTGTAAAGTAAAATAGCTAACCTTTTGCTGATGATTCATCATAAACTACTTTTGCTGACAATGTGGTGCACACTGGTGTTTCAGAAAGTGACAATATTAATCCTATTTCCCCTTACGTACATTTCTCGGCTCATCTAAATTTGGTAATAATACATTATATGATTATCAGTCGGCATTTTCAAGATCCAGTATCTGGGCTTCAGAGCAGAAAACATTTGGAATCCACATGTAAGCATTGTAACAGAAACAATATCTACAGCCAATTAGAAAAAACTCAATGTCCAAGAACATTCAGTACAAAGTTATTACAATTACAATGGACAAGTTTATACATAATTACATGTTGTATGTCATATACCATCACACAAAATGTTGAAATTCTGTGATGGGCCCGATGCAAAATTTGGACCTGCCCCCCAGAATGTTGGTCAGATGTGTGGGTCCTTGTAGCGTTTTAAAGCCTAAAAAGACATATGTGTTCGCTCACCTATTTCATTAAGTAGCAATTTCCACCATCGTGTACTAATGTACCTTCTTCTGGTATTTATGTCCCCCATCCTGGGCCCCTTCTTGGTATATATGTCCCCCATCCTGGTATATATGTCCCATTATTGGTATATATGATTCCCATACTGGTATATATCTCCCCTTTCCTGGTATATATGTATCCAATATTGGGCATCATCCTGGTATATATGTCCCCCATCCTGGTATATATATACAGTACAGACCAAAAGTTTGGACACACCTTC
>VIAB01015594.1:0-14336 GCA_009801035.1 Oophaga pumilio | reverse complement strand
GGAGGTGTGATGGTGTGGGGGTGCTTTGGTGGTGACACTGTTAATAAATAAGAATAATAATAGTAAATATAGATATTTATGTATTTGTATGCTAGAGACAGGTATTCAGGTACATATGAAAAGAGAAAAATTTGGGCTGTCAGCCCTAGCCAACTCACCAAACACCGCCGGAGCATTGAACCTCGTCTGGACTTGACGTGACATGACTGAAGAAAAATCAAAGATTGTTCCAGCTGTGACAAAGATCCATTGAGGATCAAAATGCTTAGCTATTTGGTCAGTGCCTGAGAGCACATCCACCTCCACATGAGGAGAAAATCCTAGTATGATGTTTAAAACTTTTGAAAATAAAAGGAAATTTTTTAAGGAGCTGGAACAATCTTAGCTTTTTCTTCATTCAGGTACAAATACCTGTAAAGAATGACCCTTTTTGTGTTATGTCCCCTAATATATTATATCCCATACACATAAATGATGCCACCACATAAATCCCCCATATTCCACATATTATAATGGTTATAAATGTCCCCTCCACTGACAAAAAACAGTCTGGGCATATCAAAAACAGATTGACAGATGTCCATCTGTTGTCTGTGGCTATATGCTAACATGGTTAATTACCATGCTAGGAGTTAGCCACAGAGTGGTAGGCCAAAAGGATCAAAGAGATTCTTAGTCTTGGCAGTAGGCGCTGCCTGCAGGGATCCGGATGCCGACAGTAGGTGCCCGGCACTTCAAAGCGTCCTGCCGCCAGGGCGTGCAAGGACACGTGTGCCTGACAGTAGTAACATCATTTTGTGATGACGGAACTCGCGCCCTGCATGCACATGTAAGCAGGTTGCGGGATGCAGTGATAGACAGGAGGCAGAACAATGGTTAACAAAATGTAACAGTTTAATAGAACAAGATAGTAACTCCTAGCAGGGACGTAAATGGTTAAAGTATGAATAGTAGGAATAGCAAATGTGAAATAATAGCAGTCCAGTTAAGGAACTTATCATGTCCTTTATGCTCCTCGCAGAAGATGATCCCGCAGGAGTTGTAGCATAGGTAGAGGCCGGGGAGATGTCCTTTAAACGATGGTCCATCTTTTGGCGGCAGTGGTCGGTCTCCGGTACCCTCCGCTGAGCCCCTAGTCCATAAACACGTGCGGCCAAAGTAAACAAGGCCGCGGCACCCCGTCAGAATTAAACGTGAGCGGGTGTGAAGCAAGTGGCAGGGAAGGCCACAGAAGTCTGTCCGGTACTCGGCTCTCTCTGCTCTGCTTGTGCGCGGTACTCATAGGCACTGAGTGCATGACACCTCTGTCTCTCACAGTCACGGGCACATGGCAACACTCTTCTCAGTGGTCCCGCTGAAGACGGCGGGGACCAACCAATGCGGCCTGTCGTGGCACCGGTACTCAGGGGATGGAGCACGATGCTCACCCGGTTGTACGCTGGTCCTGATTCGCGCCAAATTGCCCGCTACTGCGCTCATTTTTTCTTTTATGTAGCCCCTCCTACCCGAGTTATGAGGTTGGTCTGGTTCCTCATTTCTTCTTCCAGGCAACAGGGGAGGCAGCCTCAACAGTTCCAGATCCGGCTCGGTACAGGTACCCGCAGCACCATCATCCTCCTTACACTCACGTGAAGGAAAGTGGCTGAGGGGCGTGGACAAACGAGACAGCGCTTCACCGGATTTAAATATAAGGCAGTGCTCACTGAGTCTCTTTTTATGCCCTGTTTGCCTCCACCTGATCTGCAGCTGTTCCTCTCTCCAGCCCCATGTGTCTTCTTCTCCTGCCTTACTCCCCTCAGTATCCCCTTCCAGCGCCACATGTCCACAGCGTTCTGTGTCTCTCTGCTGCCCATACAGCTCCATCTGCTCTGTCAAAGCTCCTACTCACCGTAGCTGTCCTCCCCTTCTTCAACCCAGCCTACTCCCTCTGTATCTCCTGCTCTCCCTCTCTTTTTTTTCCATGCTTTGCTTAAACAGCGCTATCATATTTTGATATTTTGATTTAGGATAATGATCCTAAACATACATCAAATTCCACAATAGAATGCCTCAAAGGGGGCAAGCTGAACATTTTACAATGACCCTCAGAGTCCCTTGATATGAATGTTAATGAAATTCTGTGGCTAGACCTCGAAAGAACAGTTCATGCAAGAGGACCCAAGAATCTCACAGAATTGGAAGAATTTTCCAAAGAAGAATGGATGAAAATCCCTCAAATAAGAATTGCAAGACTCTTGGCTGGCTACAAAATGTGTTTTTTAAAGTTGTGATACTTACAAAACGGGGTGCTATTAGGTACTAACCATGCAGAGTGCCCAAACTTTATCATAGGCCCATTTTCCTTTTTGTAATTTTCAAAATTTAAAAGATGACAATACATGCATTTTTTTTCCTAAATACAAAGTAAATGTGTCATCTTTATATAGGACTTTTAGAGAACATATCATCTTCAACTTGCTTAACTGTTCATCATAACAGTAATTTTGGGGTGCCCAAACTTTTACATGCCACTGCATGTGAGACAGACACCCTAGCTTCTCATATTATACATACCACAGACCACACCAGCCTTTCATAAGCCCCTCATAATATACATCTCCACAGAATCCCTCAGTACCTCATAAAATACATGGCCGCAGATCACCCCCAGCCTTTTATAATATATATGGCCACAAACCCCTCCAGCCCCTCATAATATACATGGCCGAAGACCCGACCAGCCCCTCATAATGTACATGGCCGCAATCCACAGCCCGCATAATATTCGTGGCCGAAAACCCACCCAGCCCATTATAACATACATGGCCGCAGACGCCCTCAGCATCTCATAATATTACTGGACACAAACACCCTAGCTGCTCATATTATACTTAGCTGCATACTCCCCAGCAGGGCTGCCACCAGGAATTTCAGGGTCCCATACTGACAAAATTTAGGGGCCCCGTTGAAACTCCACTTAGGCTCTCTCTTTTTGCAGTACATGGCAAGTTATTGTATTAATTTTTTTTTGTATTAAGATTGTATTATTGATGTTGGTAGTCAACAATTGCCCTCTTCTGCTCACAAATCCTTTCCAACATATTCAGTGTGGGGACATCACACACCAGTTGGTGAGCCGGAAGCTGCAACCACGGCAAGGGCGGCAGAAGCTGTAGCTGACTTTCTAAAATGGGTACACAGGCGGCGTACTTTCACAAGCAGATCCGGCAGCTCTGGGTAGGTTTTGAGAAACCGCTGAACCATGAGGTAAAGCACATAGGCCAGGCATGGTACGTGTGTGATCTCGCCTCGCCTCAGAGCTGCCACCAGGTTACGGCCATTGTCACACATGACCATGCCTGGCTGTAGGTTCAGTGGTGTCAGCCACAGATCTGCCTGCTTTTTCAGAGCTGTCCACAACTTTTCAGCATTGTGCGGTTTGTCGCCTAAGCAAATTAGCTTCAGCACAGCCTGTTGCCTCTTGTGACTGATGTGCTCATGTCGGAGATGGAGGCTGGAGAGGAGGAGGAGCAGGTGTTGTAGACTGTGGGGGCTACCCTGATTGACCTAGGGCCCGCAATCCTCGGCGTCGGGAGGATGTGTTCCATCCCAAGGTCCGACTGGGTCCCGGCTTCCACTATGTTAACCCAGTGTGCCATCAGCGAGATGTACCATCCCTGCCCAGCACTTGTCTACGTATCAATGGTTAAGTGGACTTTCCCAGTAACTGCATTGTAGAGGGCATGGGTAATGTTGTGTGACATGTGCTTGTGTAATGCCGGGACGGCACATGGGGAGAAAGAGTGGCGGCTGGGGACAGAGTAGCTTGGGACTGCTGCCGCCATCAGGTTGTGGAAAGCTTCCGTCTCCATGAACCTAAAAGGAAACATTTCGAGTGCAAGCAGATGAGAAATGTGTGAATTTAGTACTGTGGCCTGTGGGGCGTTAGCTGGGTATTTCCGCTTACATTCCAATGACTGGGGTATGGACAACTGAAGGCTGCCCTGGAACAAGGACGTGGACATGCTTGATGACGGCGGTAGATGAGTGTGTGCAACAACAGGTGCAGGGCAGGAGGCATCTTCGCAGGCACTATGAACAGGGGATTGGCTTCCATACACAACAGCGGAAGAAGCAGTAGTGTCACCCGCAGACAGTGTTCCTGGCCCCTGGGGTTCGGCCCACAAAGTCGGGTGCTTTGCTGCCATGTGCCTGATCATGTTGGTGGTGGTCAGGCTGGTAGTTTTGCAACCTCTGCTGATGCAGACAAATGGCCTGTTTGGGGTTATCGGCAGAGTTTTTAAAAAACAACCAAACTCAAGAAGATCTAACAGTTGTACTGCCAACTTCCTTTATGTTGGTGTTACGAGGAACGGTAGCCCGCCTTTTGTCTGTGGCCACCACAGTGGTTCTTCCTGCCTGTTGTGGTGCTATGCCTCCCTCCCCGTGTGCTGCTGTCCTCGCTCTGCATGTCCTCCTGCCAGGTTGGGTCAGTTACTATATCATCCAACACCTCCTCTTCCACTTCTGCACCCTGGTCCTCCTCCTGACTTTCTGGCAATTGTGCCTCATCATTGTCCACCTGTTGTGACATGTTCCCACCGTCGCCTTCATGTGAACGTGGCTGCTCAAATATTTGGTCATCGCTATATGCGATCTCATCTAGCCCCGCTTCAAGTGGACCAGGCAAGAAGCCCGAATCTATAAATGGAAAAGTGAACAGATCTTCGGAGTATCGAAGTGTGGGATCAGTTGTCTCCGGGCACTCGGCATGGCGGAAGGAAGGAGGATCAGGGTGAGGAATATGCAGTCCAGACTCATGGCTACTCAGACTTGTCTGTGTGGAATACAGGGTGGTGGTGGTGGTGGCAAAGTGACTGGAAGCATTATCCGCTATCCAACCAACAACCTTTGGACACTGCTCTGGGTTCAATAGTGGTGTGCTTCTGCGATCCCCTAGTAATTGGGACAGGAAGGTTGAGCGAAAAAATGTGTTTGTTGTGGCACAATTTCAGCTTGCCCACGGCCTCGGCCTCTGCATGCACCATCACATCACGTCCACTTCCTCATCCCTTGCCACGCGCCTTGCCCATTTTAAATGGAGTACAATATTTTCCACGTTCACTACAAATGGCTGAATTGGGAGCGAACTTAGATGTGATCCGTGTGCAGGAAAAACACACTTTATTATTATTATTATTATTATTATTATACATTTATATAGCGCCATTTATTCCATGGCGCTTTACATATGAAAAGGGGAAAAATATAGACAGGTACAATAAACATATGCTGGACAAGGGACACACAAGTACAGAAGGAGAGAGGACCCTGCCCGTGAGGGCTCACAGACTGCAGGGATGGGTGAGAATACACTATGAAAGGGTAGAGCTGGTCGTACGATGGTTCAGTACACTGAGGATCATTGCAGGTTGTAGGCTTGTCGGAACAGGTGGGTCTTCAGGTTTTTCTTGAAGGTCTCCGTTGTTGGTGAAAGTCTGATGTTTTGCGGCAGGGAGTTCCAGAGTATGGGGGAAGCCCGGGAGAAGTCTTGTATGCGGTTGTGGGAAGAAGAGATGAGGGGGGAGTCGAGAAGGAGATCTTGAGAGGATCGAAGGTTGCGTGTAGGTAGGTAGCGGGAGACCATGTCACAGATGTATGGGGGAGAAAGGTTGTGGATGGCTTTGTATGTCATGGTTAAGGTTTTGAACTGGAGCCTCTGGGCAATAGGGAGCCAGTGAAGGGCCTGGCATAGGGGGGAGGTTGGGGAATAGCGGGGAGACAGGTGGATTAGTCGTGCAGCAGAGTGTAGGATGGACACTTTAAAATATCTGGACTGTACTTCTTCAAAATGTGGCCTGTAACGCCGGTATGTCTGTACCTTGTTTCCCCAGCGTTACTTTGCATGTCTCTGCTTTAACCCTTTGCTCCTTTCCCCCTTTCCACCTAACCAGCTGGGATACTGTTGTCTGTTACCTGTATGGATGCTGCTCAGTTCCCGACTCTGCTGCGTTGCCGTACATGTGTTGTGATGTCTCTGCTCCACTGCATGACCATCCGCATGTGCGATCCCTGGCTGCTGCTGTGGAAGCTATCCACGGGTTTCAAGGTCCTCTGCAGCTGGTGCATGAGTTTTCATGTGTGTCCAGGCTTGCAGCCGCTGCCAGGTGCCTTAAGCCGCAGTGCCTGGGCCGACTGTGCTGTAATGGTTTCTCTGTTTGCTTAGGGTGTGCGTGGCCGAACCTTCCCTGATTTTATTAGGGCAGTGTGTGTGTGCTTAATTGCTCTCCCCAGCCTATTGCTGCAGAGCAGCTCCTATATAAAGTTCCTCTTTCCTGTTGGGCGTTGCCAGAGCTTCCCATTGAGTTCCTGAAACTAGCCATGTGTGTTTGTGTGTTCAGCTCCTGCTCTGATTGCAATCAGTTCTGGGAGAGCTGATGACCTTTGTCCTGTCTTGTGTTTCCGCCTGTTCTGGGGGCAGAGTGCCCAGATCCGTTTCTGTTTGTGTTCTGTCTTTCTGCTTGCTGTGGGGGCAGAGTACACAGATCGCCTTTCCTGGAGGCTGCATATCCAGGCCCGTTCCCGTTGTGTCTTGTTTCCTGAATCCTTGATCCTTGATCTGTTCCTGTACCTGACCCTGTCTGAACTGTGTCCTCTGTGTTATGTTTCTGAAGTCCTTCCATTACTGAAACCATGAACCCAGTGACTGTTGATTTCCTGTAAGAGGTGTCCTGTGACCTAACCTGGGTTCGTCTGTTAAAGATGGAGTCCAGTGTTTATGCTAAGCATCTAATATGCTGAGCTCAGCTTGCTATGCGGTGCTAGCTCCGTCCAGCCCCAGTCCAACCCAGTGGTGCTTGCACATCACGCTTGAGTTCCTTCCTAGGTCCAATGCCCGGAGCCTGATGACCGTAGTTTGAAGCCTGACGACCGCTGCCTGGTGCCTGGAGAACGTGTCCGATGTCCGGAGTCTGGCTACCACTGTCTGGTACCTGGAGACTGACCACCGCTGCCTAGTTCTGTGCTGTCCGTGTCTCAGCTGATGACCAGAGCTGCCACTACGGTGTTCCTGGATCTGCGCTGACTGTGTCAATACCCTGAGCTGTCACGCTGTTGTTTCTGGTCCTGCCGGTGTCCCTGATGTCCTGCCGGTGTTCCTGATCCTGCCGGTGTCCCTGATGTCCTGCCTATGTCCCTGATGTCCTGCCGGTGTCCCTGATGTCCTACCTGTGTTCCTGATGTCCTGCCTGTGTCCAGATGTCCTGATGTCCTCCTTGTGTCCTGATGTCCTCCCTGTGTCCTGATGTCCTGCCTATGTCCTGATGTCCAGCCTGTGTCCTGATGTCCTGATGTCCTGCCAGTGTCCTGATGTCCTGATGTCCAGCATGTGTCCTGATGTCACGATGTCTTGCCTGTGTCCCGATGTCCTGCCGGTTCCATGTGGTCCACCCTGGGATGACGTCTGTCCTGGGTCGGTGTCTGATGTTCTCCTGCTGAGCCTGTGCTACACCTGAGGCCCTGAGAGAGAGGCAGTCCTAGTAAGCCTGTACCAGATGACCCTGGACTGCATAAACCCGTGATGACTTCCGCCATCATCTGTCATCTGTCCTGGGTCAGTGTCTGATGTTCTCCTGCTGAGCCTATGCTATGCCTGAGGCCTGAGAGAGAGGCCATCCTAGTATGCCCATGCCAGATAACCCTGGACTGCATCAACCCGTGATGACCCCAGCCATCGTCTGAAGTCTGTCCGAGGTCGGTGTCTGATGTTCTCCTGCTGAGCCTGTGCTACGCCTGAGGCCTGAGAGTGAAGCCACCCTAGTATGCTCGTGCCAGATAACCCTGGACTCATCAACCTGAGATGTCCTCCTGCCATCGTTTGTTATCCTGAAACGTGTACCTTTCCCTGATGTGCGGAATCCGGAGCCTGGCATTATATTCTGTTTATGTACTGTGTCTGTCTTCAAGTAAACTTTATGTTTCTTCATACTTGAAGTTGTGCAGTGTCGTCTAGTCCTGTAGGTCGCCATCTTGCCCACATGCTCAGCTGCCACAGACCCCTGGTCGTTGCCCTCGTCTAGTCCGGGTAGGCCCGGGCCCTCCTCTGTGGTCCAGTGGGTCCACATTTCCTTAACAGGCGGCGTGTGAGCATTGGCTAGCTAGGCAAGCTATGCCATGTCCCGACGCACCAAAACTATGGAAGCGTTACATTTTTTACCCCAAAATAGTGTATAATTGTATGTATAATGGATAATTGAACTAGGGTAAGAGACGGCAAAAACAGTGAAATGGAGGCCTGAAAAGCTACAATTTGTAGCCCACAGATATATAAGACATCTGATGGAGATACCACACTGTTCAATATGTGGCCAGTATTTTCTTATTTTTTCCCCCAAAATAGTGTATTAAACTAGGGTAACAGACAGCAGAAACAGTGGAATGGAGGCCTGAAATGCTACAATTTGTAGCCCACAGATAGATGAGGCGTCTGACGGAGATACCACACTCTTTAATATGTGGCCTGTATTTTTTTGTTTTTTACCTCAAAACAGTGTATTAAACTAGGGTAACAGACAGCAAAAACAGTGGAATGGAAGCCTGAAATGCTAGAATTTGTAGCACACAGATAGATGAGGTATCTGATGGAGATACCACACTCTTCAAGATGTGGCCTGTGTTTTCTTATTTTTTACCCCAAAGAGTGTATTAAACTAGGGTAACAGACAGCAGAAACAGTGGAATGGATGACTGAAATGCTACACTTTGTTGCCCACATATAGATGAGACGTGTGACGGAGAAAGCCCACTATAAAATATCTGGCCTGTATTTTTTTTGGCCCAGCTAAATTGTGTCAACAAGTTGGCTATGACACAACAAAAAAAATTCTATGAAGGCCTGAAATGGTACAATTTTTTGTGCAATGATATGCGATCCGTGTGGTGGACAAAACACGGTGTAAAATATCTGCTCTGTAGCTAAATATTTTTTTGGCAGCTAAATATTTTTTGGTGTATAATAGCTCATTGGAGAGAATCAAATCATTATTAAAACATAACCTTTACTAATAATCATATAAAAAGGTGCACGTGCATCATACGAAACAAACACATAAAGTGCCACACATAGGAGCACACTATTGCACAGTACCCAAACAGCCTATTTCACCAATTGTATGGACTTTGAATTTTAAGAAATAGGCTTATCACATATTCACAATAACATGATCAATAAACAATTAATACCTCAAGATTAGTTGAAGCCATGAGGCAGATCATAATTATGGAAAGGGTAACTCTGTGCCCAATGGTAGAGACCATATATACAGATAAGTAACTATTTGCTTATGCATTGAGCATTAACATGATATATAGATTAGTCACTGTTTGCCTGTGCATTGTGCATGAATGGGATCATATTAACACATCAAAGTACCCTCATGCATCTAAGAGCATTCATATAGCGATCTACATATATCATAGCAACAGAAAAAGATAGTCAACTACCCACACTCTGGCAAGAAACGATGGGAGTTGTCATTCCCAGCAGTATGCAGCATATACTGTATTATCATCATCCCACTGTTGCTGCTGGATGTAAATAACGCATCCCTTCAAGAAAATAGCAACTTAATAGAACACAAATATGGAACGGTCTCACCAGTACATAGATATAGTGGACCCCAGTAATTGTCAGGCCTCCCTTTTCTCCCTACGCGTTTCATTCTCAATCATCAGAGGAGTCTGTTATGTTTAGGTAGCTGAGGAGACAGGAGCAAAAAAACGCATAGGTAGCCTAACACCAGAGAGGTTGGAAACTAATAGGTTGCAGACCCCTAAACTAACCGCACAACTAGAAGTAGACGTGGGACGTTCCTACGGTGCCCTAGACGCCTCGTCACAGCCGGAGAGATAGCTATCACTGAAGATGGAAAGAGGAAAGCTAACTGCCCCAGAGTAGACCCCAAAAGAATAGGAAGCCCGCAGACATATAATGGCGGTTAGACAAGATGAAAATACGAACACATACACAAAATAGATTGAGCAAACGCTGGGGACCCAAACTGTCTAGATAGGACAGCAAAGGAGAGAATAATGTCTGCAACCCAAAAAACCCTAGGAAAAACTCCAACACTTCTGAATCCAAAAATACTGAGACCACTCGGTCTCGACCACCTATATCAGATTTCTGGTGTGGACATGTAGCAACCCAGCAGTAAAATATCACAAGAACTGAGCAAATGAACAAATACAAAAAACGAACGGAGACCAGCCAAAGCCCCCAAAAGGGGACCCGGCTGAAGACAAAAAGCAATGCAGCAAAAAGCAAGGAATTCAAACCACAGCAAAAAAAACTGAAAGAGACTTATCTGAATGCAAGCAGGAGACAGCAGAAAAGCAAGCTGAATTCCAAACTAGACCAGGAAGAATTGATCACCAGCGAGGATCATGGGAGGTCAGCTCACTTATATCAGGCCAGTCAGTACCACCTGACACCCACTCGTCCACTGCAGGTGTAGGACTCTTGGTGTTCAACATAGGTTCAATACCCTCAGCAACCACCAGAGGGAGCTTCAGCTCCAAAGTCGTCTCCAATACGTTCACAACAGGAGTCTCAGGAAATGGTATATGAACCAGTTGCTTCAAATATTGTTGCCATTAGTAAGGCGCTTTCGGCATCCATCTCATATAGCAAGTGCAGCCGGAGTACTTCGGGTGAGACGGGCTACTTCCTGTTTCAACCCAGGACTGCGCCGTCGCGTCAGTCCAAAGAACGCGATGAAGCGCAAACAAAGATTCTGCGCATGCGCGTTCTTTCACTTGCTCTGCTTCACAATACAGTCACCGCAATGTAACCGATACACAAGGAATCAGAGACCATTGCTCAAACCTAACTTTCTCGTGTTTCTTAATGCGGTGAACATTCAAATATAATGTGGAGATATTAGGAAAATTCCATCCCAAAGAGATGGGAGGGAGATGGAAGGATCGCCATTATGCGAGTCACCTTCCATAAACTATTATACCATATGCAGTGTTCACTTTCCCATAGACATATATTAGGAAGAAATCAGAGATATTCATGTTAATCCAAATCGGACCGTCACTCAACAGATACCCAAGAACAATAGAGAGAGATGGGGGAACTATACAATAACAGGGTAATCCTGTGAAAATGACCCATAGGGGGTAATAGTATTAAGACAGGAGACCTCCTCAGGAAACCAATGAACTGGCACATAAAGTAGAAGGAAGACAAAAGGAATTACAGAGTAGATAAGTAGATATGGCATTGAGGGGTAATGGGGCTATCATACCCTAGGATGCCCTAGATCTTAAAAGTCCCTACCTAACATAGAGGTTGGCCACTAGGGACTAACGCAAAGGCGCCCCCTCTTAGCGACGTGGGTGAGCCGTCAAATAATCTCAGAAATGCTCTGAATTACCGAGTATGCTCGCTCATCACTAGTTGACACGTTTAGCTGCCTGCTAAGGTAGAGACAGGAACACTTTGGTGGTGAAACACCTGCTGGTTTACTAACGTCAGCATACACAATGGCAGGGTTCAGAAAAGCAGAGCCTTCCTGGCTTAACGGAAAACAAAATAAAACATCACAGAGTCCCTTCTCTGTAGGTTCCAACCTGCAGTTAACATGCACAGTCATTTAGCTCCAATGATAGCTATCTGGGAGTTACTGCTCTCCCAAGACACGACCCACACTGACTTTCATGGACAGGTGTTTAACACCCCATGTGATGATCACATGACCTTGACATCACGCAGTTCTGTCAGAACTCAGCAGGTGGAGATACGGTGGACCCCCACCCACCCACTCTATGGAGGTACACTAAAACCTATACAAACATAGGTTTCTATTAACCCTGTCAGCACTTAGCATGCTGGAGTCAAAAGCACTCTGGTTTTACATAACTGACTACAGTATGCATAGTGACACGTATATCCCTTCACATACAATGCCAGTGACTCTGTCACACCCCTTCATGACATACTCCGTCTATACACGGCGCTGTCGGAGCTCTGCTCTTGCAAACCACCATATATATGGCATTATAATCGTGTGGGCTCATGCTGAGGGCCGCGGTGATCAAATGTGGGTGTCAACTCTATGTGAGAGCTGAGACCCTGCAGCAACACCCATGATCAGTGCTAACTCCAATTGCGGGTGTTTTACCACTCTGATGCTGCTGTCAGTAGTCATAGCGACATCAAGGAGCATCATAGAGGGAGGGAGCTCCCTCTCTACTCCCAACGGCACAATGCGCCGATAGTCTCCATGGTCACCCAGGGATGGTGGCCTGTAAGCTCCTGCTCAGAGCAGGAACTGTCATGCCTCCTCTAAGATGCTGGTCTAATTCCCTGCAATTCAGAAGCACTGCAGAATATTAGATCAGCGATCAGTCAATGTAAAGTTGATATCGGATCCTGGACAATGGAAAAAAGTTAAAAATGTTATTAAAATTGTAAAAATATTTTTTTTAAAAAATCAAAAGAGTAAAAATATTTTTTTAAAAAAATCAAAAGATAAAGACCAAAAATAAATGAAAAATATTATTCCCATAAATATATTTATTTATGTTAAAACAAAAATAAACAAAAAAAGGATACTTATTCAGTTTTTTCGCATCCAGAATGACCCGATCCATAAAACTGTAACACTAGTCAACCCATTCTGTGAACACCGTTAAAATATTAAATAAAAAATGAGGCAAAAAACTATGCTTTATCATCATACTGCCAAATAAAAAGTAGAATAAAACACGATCAAAAAGACAAATGAAAATAAAAATGGCATCTCTGAAAATGTCATCTTGTCCAGCAAAAAAGAAGCCGCCATACATCTCAACCAGCAGAAAAATAAAGAAGTTATAGCTCTCAGAATAAAGCAATGTAAAGATAATAATTATTTCTATAAAATAGTTTTTATTGTGTAAAAGCGCCAAAACATAAAATATAAATGTGGTATCACTGCAATCATACTGACCCACAGAATAAAGCTGCCTTATCAATTTTAACACATGCGGAACGGCATTAAAAAAAAACCCAAACAATTCCAGAATTGCTGATTTTTGTTCATTCTGTCTCCCAAAAATCAGAATGTAAAGCGATCAAAAAATGTCATGTGTCGAAACTGGTACCAATAAAAACATCAACTCACCCTGAAAAAACAAGCTGTCACATAACTGTCAGCTGAAATATGGAAAAATTATAGCTATCAAAATATGGAGATGAAAAAACTGTTTTTGCAATAAAAAAGCTTCTTTTAATGTGTGAGGGCAGCCAAACATGAAAAGCAGATATAAATCTGGTATCTTTGCAATCGCATCGACCTGAAGAATTAAAGGGAATCTGTCACCCTAAATTGGCGGGATATTTAAATGATGGCAGTCAGGTCAGATGGGCGGTGTTTTGGGTACTTGCCTTAACATGTTGTTCGCCGCTGTCTCCATTATTTCTGGGAATTGTAGTCGTTGCCCTCCATATAACGCGCCTGCGCATTGCAATCTTGAATTGCGCACGCGCAGTATGCTTTGCCCGCAGATTGCAATGTGCAGGCGCGTTATATGGAGGGCAACGACTACAGTTCCCAGAAAAAATGGAGACAGCGGCGAACAACATGTTAAGGCAAGTACCCAAAACACCGCCCATCTGACCTGACTGCCATCATTTAAATATCCTGCCAATTTAGGGTGACAGATTCCCTTTAAGTTACCTAATCATCACTTATACATCACGAGGAACTGCTTAAAAAAATAAAACCAGTTCTTTACCTGCTGCTGATTTGTTAATTCTGCCTCCCAAAGATGGCAATAATGCTGGGTGCATATTTAGCCTGCGCCCTATGTTGAACACTTACACTGGTGTTTCTGTGTAAAGCTCTGAATACATGATTCAAACATAATCACCTATAATGGGGCAGATGGAGGCACTGTGGATGCCATGTGGCCTGTGATCCAGTGGTGTCATTTTTTTTAGGTGTGTATAAAAGCGTGGTCCACTACAGTTTTGTGTGTTCTGAAATGGAGACCACTAAACGGAGGCCAAACAGAGTCCAGAATAACTCTGCTGCCTCATTTTAGCGAGTGGCTCCCTCATGGATCAGGTCACTCGGAGATTTACATGGAAACCCAACACGAGTGCTTAGCATATCACGCAGGATAAGTGTGATCTCAAATGTTCTGTAAAATGTTCCCAACAAAAGCTTTAAATCAATCCACAAAAAAAGCAAGTCTCCACTCAGGTCCGTCATCTGTTAACCGAAATATGGGGCTTTTTGATGTTACTGATAGTGTTGAGCTTTCCGAAACTGCAAATATCGGGTATCGGCCGATATTTGCTGTAT
>VIAB01015592.1:3606-15847 GCA_009801035.1 Oophaga pumilio | reverse complement strand
GTGTCATTCTCAAAACTTTTGGCCATGACTGTAGATGATACTGCTTGCTTTTATATCACTCCGCTGTAGCTGTCGTGCCATTAGAAACGTTCTAGATATATTTCATGGAAGAGAAACACGTATACCTGTCTTATGGGATATGTATGAGCTATGTACCTCATAGGAAGCCAATATATTATGTCCTGTTGAGGAACACTTTAGAAATACAGCTTAGGATGGTAATAGATTATTGTAACTAGCAGGGGAACTTTCAACGCAGGTTGAGGACTTTCCCTCATGAGGATGGAATATATTTCTTAATGTGGCAATGTATTATCATGGACGTGGAGGAAATGCTAAGATTTAGGAGTAATATATAGTAGTATATTATTGTGTTTAAGATATAACCCAAAAGAAAAAAAATATTGACCTCTATTAAAGGAAATGCACCAGATATTTCTTGTATGATTATTATACAGATTCTGGCTATGTCATGGGAATTATGTAAAATGACATGTAAAAGCACACAGGATATATTTTATAGCAGCATTACATATATATGCTGTCATAGAAAATGAAACAGATATATCGAAGGACCAAAGAATGTTGATGTGAAAAGAATATACACAACATATTAACATTAGGAAAATAGATATGTTGGACTTGAACATTTGTGTTCGGCTCTTTCTACACAGTGGGAAAGATTGACTAAGCAAAGGGCAGAGTATTGGACCATTTTAAGACCATAGGGCATAGAAAAGTGTCTAATATAGGTTATAAGTGCATTATCATTTATTAAAGACTTGCAGCATTATTTTTTATGAGTACATTATAAGAACACTAGCTATGAGGCGGTACACCTAAAAACACTATTATTATTGTTATATGTGCTATTACTTTTTAGTGCAAGGAATACCATTGTAGTGCAATATAAAAAACAGCTCAGCTCACCTTTGTAGAGGCTATTATAAGAGTCTCGGCATGGACGATACCAAACGGAAACCATTCCTGCCTGGTATGGCACAACAAAGATCCAAAGAAGAAAAGTCCTCCAGCCGTGTGCCAAGTAAAAAGATAAACTTTATTCCGGCGTATTAAATGGATGAAACACCACCAAGTACATTCCAGTGTAATTACATTTCCTACGCATTTCAGACTGGAACTCAGTCCTTATTCATAAATGAATGCATGCTTGAATAAGGACTGCGTTACAGTCTGAAATGTATAGGAAAAGGAAAGAGTTATTACACTGTAATATAGTTGAAGATGTTTCATCCTTTTAGCATGTTGGAATAATTTTTTTCTTTATACTTGGAACATGGCTGGAGGACTTTTCTTCTCAAATAATGCCATTCCCTCATAATCAACATAAACCATAATATTTTTTGGAGCACCTCATATATATACATGTGGTTAAATAAAAGCCAACTGTTTGTCAGATCCCATAATCTGCTGAGATGGGAGAAAGAACTTCATATAGCCCCAGAGTCAGCAGATTGGGAACAGGCTTGCTCCATTTCCTATGCCGCCACTATCTCCATGTCTCTTCAGGAGGCCCATCACAAAATGTTGACTAGATGGTACTATACTCCAGCTAGACTTTCCAAGATAAATCCGGAAAATCTGTCAACTTGCTGGAGGGGATGCGGCCAATATGGTAACTTACTTCATATATTCTGGAACTGCCCTCTAATCAAACCCCTTTGGAATGACATATCAGCCTTAATCAATTCACTACTTCCCAAACCCATTACTCTGTCACCTCAACTAGCCCTCTTATCATTAAACTCAGACGACATTGAGCATTTCTCTATTCCTTTAGTGATCCACATGTTACTAGTCACTAAAAACTCTATTGCCTTTAATTGGAAAAGACCAGATCCTCCCAAAATCCAAGACATTATCGAAAAAATTACCCTCCATAAAGCTTTCGAACAAAAAATAGCTCAGGTGAATAATAAGTTTGACAAATATACCAGAAAATGGTCCAGATGGATTACTCTGTTTCCTTAATGCTTACCAAAGGTATTATACAGCATTACCTTACTCTGTTCTTTTTTTAATTTTTTTTAATTTTTTTTTATCTATTTGTATTCAATGCCTTTGTTGATATTGAGTTATTGAGATGTTTGTAAAAGTTAACTTGTTGCTTTCTATCCTATGGGTTTCAAGGACCACATGGTCCCTTTTTCCCTTTCTGTCTTTCCCCTCCCTGCCCCTTCCCTTCTTTATCTTCCCTTCCCATTGTTATATAAAACCCTAATAAAAGTTTTTGGAAAACAAATAATGCCATTCCAATAATTGCAAACTTTTACCAAGCTTTACAATACTTCAATTACTCAAGTAACAATAGTAATTTGTTCTGAGATGTCCATTGTATTTTGAAAATATTGTAACTTGGGGCTATAATTCTGTGAAAGTCAGAAACAAGTTAACACAACATAGGAAACTAATGAAAATGAAAAATAAATAAGAAAATAAATAATACAGATAATGCAAGTCCTATATCATTGCTGAAAAATGCAAATCTCTTGATGCTGTATATAGAGGACAAGAACTTCTGTACAGAATATATAGTGTATCAGTGTTGGAATATGTCTGGTGCAACAACTCCATTCCTGTCTATGAGTGTTTAGTTGATAGATTTGTATGCTGTTTATAAAGTTAGAAGAAAAAAAAACTCCCATAGGTTCACACAGGAAGCGCATGTGACTGTATTTCCTGTGTCTGTGTATGAGAGAAGCAGCCTGCTGTAGATGATGCACAGATAGAGACACACAAATGATTTATTCCTGATCTATTAAGCTTATCATATGTTGTTCTTGATTGTTGCTGAATAAAGAAGCTCTGTTGTCACACGCTTGGAGGGTATCTGGAATAATCTGCTGCCAACAATCAGAAAAATCAAATGGGGCCACTGTCACCGTGTGAATTTGAAGATGATGCTGGGAAGTTTAAGACACTGGTAAGGATAAGTATACTTCATTTAGTACTTTTCTGTACTGGAGACTACAAGTAGTAAATAGTCAATCTGTGTATGTAGTTCAGTAATACATGGATTTCATCAGTCAAATGCCCACATTGATTTACTGGATCTTCAGTGCTGGTCCAAAAATGACCAGATGTTGAAACTATTGTAACCTAAGACCTTCTCTATTTATTACACCCTCTGACACCGCCTCCCCTTCTGCACTGTGTTATCGTGGCCTCCACTTCACCCACACTCCTTGCCCTGGCAACAGACATGGTGGAGGAGTGGGTCTTATCCATTCTACTAACTGTACCTTTAACCCAATCCCCCTCTACCCTCCCTTATCCTCCGCTCTTTTGAAGTCCACTCTGTCCGCATCTACTCTCCCTCCAACCTCCAAGTGGCCATCATATACTGACCTCCGGGCCCGGCCACTGTCTTTATTGACCAATTCTCTACCTGGCTTCTTCACTTTCTTTCCACTAATATTCGCACTATCATCATGAGTGACTTCAACATCCCTAGTGATACTGTTCAGTCAATAGCCTCCAAACTCCTGTCCCTTACTTCATCTTTTGGACTTACTCAGTGGTCCTCCTCAGCCACCAACACAGACGGACATACATTAGACCTGATCTTCACCCGTCTGGGCTCTCTAACTTCACAACCTCCCCTCTCACTCTATCTAACCACCATCTATTCACTTTCTCATCCCTATCCTCCTCACCTGTCACACATGTCCAGCAACATGAGCACCACCCCAGACACCTCGCACACCTAGACACTAGTGATGAGCGAACGTGCTCACCACCACTCGTTACTTGCCCAAGTATCACGGTACTCAGTGTTCTCGGCGAGCACCGAGTATTTCCAGGATTACTCGGCAGGAACTTGGGTCTCCACCCAGCTTTTTTGGTGGACTTTACAGACCCAATCAAGATGCAGGGATTGTCTGCCAGGCAATGAAACGCCGCAGCAATCTTTGTTGTGGTCGTGCAGTGATTGGCTGGCCGCACAGCATCATCAGGGGTATAAGAGACCGGATGCCACCCTGTGCGGCGCATTCAGCTCCGGATTTAGATAGTGTAGGGAGAGCTGCTGCCGAGATAGGGTAAGAATTGGCAATTTATTAGTTAGTGTGTGGGTCTATCATCGTAAACTACTCAAATCCAGATAAACCAACAGTCCTTCTATGGACTAATTCCGGAGTATATAGGTTCCATTGTTAGGTAGGCAGGCTAGTGTACGTCGCTCTATACACATCAGTGCAAGGCCTGCAGGCACTGTATGTGTGTATATAGATCATTGCATACATCAAGAGGGTCCATTCCCTTCCTGTGTTCTGGTGCTGCTGCTGCTACCTGTAGGATATGTTGGCCGTATATACCTAGCCCCAGGTATAATTGGCTTTGAAATTTTTTTTGGCCAGGGCTAATAGAGCATTTTTATTGCAAAGCAATTCAGAGCCCTTTTTTTTCCCTCCATTTGCTTTTTGACAGTGCACAATACAGCCAGATCCTTTTCCTAGCACAGCGTGAAAATCCAGCAATTTTAAAAGGGGTCCCAAACATCCCTTTTGAGTGCACAGAGAAATATTTTATTTTTATGTGGTACGGTTGGGTAGATTTTTTTTTGAGTGTCTTACACAATTTCTTGGCACTATTTTGCTGAACCTCCCAAAAAATACACACAGGCCACATATTTTACAGTGTGGTATATCTGTGACATGCCTCATCCATCCGTCAGATAAAAATTTTGGTCTTTTTAGCCCTAAGTTCAATTTTTTTTGCTGTCTGGCACTGTACTTATATACAGCACTATTTAGCCAAAAAAATAAAAAAAATTACAGGCCACATGTTTGTCATACTGGTATCTCTGTGCCAGCTGATATCTGTGCGTGCTCAAAGTTTGGCCAGTTTACGGCAGTTTTTTTTGTCCTGGGTGTCACTGTACTTATATACAGCAGTATTTAACCCCCCAAAAAATTACAGGCCACACATTTTTTGGTGTGGTATCTCCGTGCCAGCTCATATTTGTGCGTACTCAAAGTTTGGCCAGTTTACAGCGGTTTTCTTTTTTTGTCCTGGGTGTCACAGTACTTATATACAGCAGTATTTTGCAAAAAAATTAAAAAAATACAGGCCACACATTTTTTGGTGTGATATCTCCGTGCCAGCTCATATCTGTGCGTGCTCAAAGTTTGGCCAATTTACGGCAATTTTCTTTCTTTGTCCTGGGTGTCACTCTAATTATATACAGCAGTATTTAGCCCCCCAAAAAATACAGGCCACACATTTTTCATAGTGGTATCTCTGTGTCAGCTCATATCAGTGCGTGCTCAAAGTTTGGCCAGTTTATGGCAGTTTTCTTTTTTTGTCCTGGGTGTCACAGTACTTATATACAGCACTATGTTGCATTATTTTAAAAAACAGACCACATTTTACAGTGGAGTCTATCTCTGACATGCCTCATACATCCGTGTGCCAAAAATTGAGGCATTTTAGGCCTAAATTCCCTTTTTTGGGCAGTCTGTCACTCTTGTTATATACAGCACTCTTTTGCATCCACCAAAAAAGAAGCAAAACATATTTTACAGTGTGGTATATCTGTGACACGCCTCATACGTCCGTGTGATAAAAATTTGTGGATTTTAGGCCGGTACTCCAGTGTTTTCCTGTCTGGTACTCAAGTTCTATACAGCACTATCTTGCGTTATTTTTAAAAACAGGCCACATTTTACAGTGGGGTCTATCTCTGATACGCCTCATACATCCGTGTCTCAAAAATTGAGGCATTTTATGCCTAAATTCCCTTTTTTGGGCAGTCTGTCATTCTCGTTTTATGCAGCACTCTTTTGCATCCACCAAAAAAGAAACAAAACATATTTTACAGTGTGGTATATCTGTGACACGCCTCATATGTCCGTGTGATAAAAATTTGTGGATTTTAGGCCGGTACTCCAATGTTTTCCTGTCTGGTACTCAAGTTCTATACATCACTATGTTGCATTATTTTAAAAAACAGGCCACATTTTACATTGGGGTCTATCTCTGACATGCCTCATACATCTGTGTGCCAAAAATCGAGGCATTTTATGCCTAAATTCCTTTTTTTTGGGCAGTCTGTCCAAAATAAAAAAATTTTTTACAGTGGGGTATGTCGGTAAAAAGATTTCTGTTTCAAGTTGTTATGGCAGCTTCATGACTGTGTTAAATGCTCCAACTACTACCACCATCATCTTCAGGCTACAGGCAGTCACTGCTCAGATAGAAAGTCTGAGTAGCAGAGGGTGAACGCTTAGGCAGTGTTGTACTCTGTATTGTACTTTGTCTATGTATTACAAAGGCTAAATCTTCTTGATGAAATCAAGCCTGGAAGAGCCATAGCAAGATAACGTTGAAGATCACGGGGACAGGATTCGCACCTACTGAAGCCTGGTGTTCCTGGGCTGGATTCTGACAAGCCCTCATCTACTAATACTGAACTGGTTAGACGATGACGTTTAAAAGGAGCCCATGCATTTTCTGTAACTGAAGCTAGAGATTTTGACATTTCGGAGATGTCAATTGGAGAGCGTGGTGGTCGGAAATGTGACTTCTACATCACCACATGAGCTGCCGCCTCTCCCCCACCCGAGGTGCTGCACTGACCACCTTCTGTCTCTTTCCCATTCTCCCGCAGAATGAAAGTCGGCTAGGACAAGGTCCTCTCAACTCTGTGACAGTCTGTCATTGTAATTTTTTTGGAGGTAAACGATATCTATTACTATGTATGTAACCCCTTGTCATGTACAGCACCATGGAATTAATGGCGCTATGTAAATAACTAAATAATAATAATACTATATGGGTGTTTCCTCTAGACAATCCATCAAACATGTTATTAAAGGAATTTTTTTTTTCTGTCAACTCTGTTCAGCTGTGCACAAACTATGTCAACTTGGTAGCTATACCCCAGTGGGTGTTGGCACAGTGTCATGTTGACTACAGTCCCCAGATGTTATGTAGGTCCCTAATCTCACCTCTACTTCTGCAGAATGATGAATTAATAGGAAAAGCACGTGGTATTGGTGTAGCTGTTGTTTTCTTGACAAAGAAACTCAATAACATCAATGAGGTGGTTAGCCGCACACGGAATGGAGAAATAGGAAAGATGACAATTGACAAGTAGTTTCACATTTGAGGTAAACACACTTCAACAAGTTGCTTTAACTCTTACAACATTATATTCCAAAGCGTTTAAGAAAAAGATGAATATATTGTGAACCAAATAGGCATGAATAATTAATCACAAAAAGTATGTAAGAAAATTCTAAACATACACAAGCTATCAGTGGGGAAATTATTTTCCACCAAAAATTTTAAGTATGAGACTAGTGTCATCTTGTGGAATGATATGAGCCACTAAGTCCTTCAAATTGAAACTGTTCTGGATGTATTGTACAATTTTCTCTAGAAAATTGGAAGTACATGCCTTCTATGCTGCTTGCATTAAAGAACTGATTTGCCAGATATGTACTGTGTCAGGATGACCGGGATGCGGGTACCTGTGCTACGCCGTGTCCGGAACTGTCAAGGCTGCGTCCCCTGTTTCCCGGTGGAAGGAATAGGGTAACGGACAGGCCCCATTACACAGAAAGAGGGGTCGTGTTTAGACAGGGAACCTGGCCACAAGCTGAAGGAAAAAAAAAGCAAAGTAGGAGTGAGTCCCCAGCAGTGACCATGTGAGCAGCAAGGGAGGCAGTGCACTATACATCCGAAGCGCCGATGCTTCGGTGAAATGCAGCAGACAGACCCGGTGACTTAGCGGCATGGGGCCAGCTTAAGAGAAAGCGGGCAAGACATCAAAGATTTGTGGTGTGGACAAGCAGAGCATAGGAGGCTGAGTGGCATGCTCCATCCTTAGAGCAGTGGCGCTGCAAAGGACAGTTCCCATTGTCTCCCACCACTAAAAGCGGTACTGCCATTTACCAAGGCGCTGTTTGCACAGTAACCGCCAGAGAGCGAGGCGCCGTGCTCTCCTTGACCATGAGTACAGCGCACATGCGCAGTAGAGAGAGAAAGTTCATGCCACGTGTTCAGCGTGGATAACCAATAATTTGAAGGCACAGAGGAATGACAGAGGACGTTGGTACGGTCAGCAAGGTACTCCCTCAGCATTTTCAAAAACTTTCACTCCATGTGAGAGTCCCCTGCGCCTCAGGGACAGGGCGATGGGAGGGTCTGAGAAAATTCTCCCCAAACTTTATCAGTGTTCCACTGCTTTTTCTGGCTTAGAGTTGTGTCTCTCTCAGCTGTACTCCTTGCTTGGTGTTATGTTTTGGTAGCTGAGGAGAGCAGGCAAAAATGGCAATACACCAGAGAGGTTGGAATCTACTGGATTGCAGTACCCTGACTAACCACCACAACTAAAGGCAGCCGTGGAGCGTTCCTACGATGGTCCTAGACGCCTCGTCACAGCCTGAGAAGCTAACTACACCTAAAGATAGAAAGAGGAAAACTATCTGCCCCGGAGCAGATCCCCAAAGAACATAGGAAGCCCCCAAACATGTAATGGCGGTTAGACAAGAGGAAATACAGACACAGACAAAAAATAGTATGAGCAAACGTTGGGGCCCAAACTTCCTATACAGAAAAGGATAGGAAGGACACTTACTGCAATCCCAAAAAACCCTAAAAAGTACCAACACTACTAATTACAAAAGCACCTGAGATCACACGACCTCTACCACCTAAATTAGTTCTCTGGTGTAACAAAACTAAGCCGCAGCCACTGAAAAAACTGGAAAAGGCAAATGAACAAATAACAGAGGCTCAGATAAACTGAGAGGAGCACAAGCCCCAGGAGGGGACCTGGCTGACCTCCACAAGAGTGCAGGAAACAATGCAAAAAGCAAGCACAAAAATAAAAGCAGAAAATATCTTATCTGAGAGCAGGAGAAGAGGCAAGATTCAGCAGGCTTCCAAGTGAACCAGGAACAACAGCAGTTAAACAAGAACAATTGATCACCGGCAACCCTGATGGGAGGTAACCTCCCTTATATAGGACCAGTCTGTAACTCCTGATTGCCAATCTTCACTAAATGGTTCAGCACTGTCTGCAACCACCAGAGGGAGCTTCTGCTCAGAACTCATTTCTAACACATTCACAACAGCTTGGCCAACAAACTTTGACCTCTGCTTCCAGCGTTTTCAGATGTGAATTTTTTTAATAATTCCGCAAGAAGAGCCCTTTGTTCCTCCAATATTTTAGTACACCTGTCTGCCTCTGGAATAAGAGATGTAATGTTCTCCTTGTAGTGTGGGTCTAGACGTGTCACAATTCAGTATTGCCCGTGACCCAAAATTTGGATAGCGCGAGGGTGACGGGAAAGGCAGCATAACAGAAACTCAGCCATGCGTGCAAGACTGCTAACAGTCAATACTTCAGTATCCTCACCAAGAGGATGACTGACCATGCTCTCCTCCTCCTCCTTGTCCTCAGGCCTCCAACACTTAGAAATAAGCTCAGTAATATCATTGTACAAACATGATTGTAAATACCTTCTTGTAAATACACACCTGAATTTTTTATCTCCCCCACCTCATTTTAGATCATAAGTTGTCACAAGCAGGATTGTTTTGTTTGGGTTTAATTATTGTTATTGTTGTTACTTAGTATGGATTGCAAGCTGTCACCAGCTGGGTAGTTTTGTTTTGGTTAAATTATTAGATTATTGTTATCGTTGTTACTAAGGACTGTTGTGTTTGAAACTGTTAAACTGTAAATATGTTTTCGCTCTATAATAACTCTCAATCTTCAAATTAGAACACAGATAAGCAGGTTGGAGACGTTAATTATGGTGTCATTGACGCTCACCCTCTTTGTGGATTCGTCAAAGTTTTGGAAGATGTTACATATGTCAGACATCCAAGTCCACTCCTCAGATGTTATGTGTGAAGAAAGAACTGAATACCGACAACCTTGTTGATGCTGGTAGACTACTCACCAGCTGCCCTCTTCTGCTCACAAATCCTTTCCAACATCTGCAAGTGTAGGGTTCCAAAGCCTGGGGGCATCACACACCAGTAGTTGAGCCAGAAGCTGCAAGCACTGCTGAATCACAGCAAGGGCGGATGAAGCTGTAGCTGACTTTCTAAAATGGGTATTTAGAGCGTTGCACTTTTCAAAGCAGATCTGCCAGCTCCGTGTCGCTTTTCAAAAAACGTTGACCAGTTGAGCCAGGCATGGCACCTGTGTGAGCTCGCCTTGCCACAGAGCAGCCACCAGGTTCCAGCCATTGTCACACACAACCATGCCTGGCTGTGGGTTCAGCCGTCTTAGCCACCGATCTGCCTGCTCTTTCAGAGCTGTCCACAACTCTTCAGCATTTTGAGGTTTGCCACAGAAGCATATTAGCTTCAGCAAAGCCTGTTCCCACTTTCGTTTGGCAGTGCTGCAGTGCTTCCAGCTTGTGACTGATGTGCTACCGTTTGTAGCTGGAGGCTGAAGAGGAGGCAAAGGAGGAGGAGGAGGTGCTGGAACTGTAGGCTTTAGGGGCAACCCAGATTGACGTAGGGCCCGCAATACTCGGGGTTTGGAAGGACGTGCACCATACCAAGGTCGGAGTGGGTCCTGGCTTCCACTATGTTAACCCAGTGTGCCCTCAGTGAAATGTACCATCCCTTACCACAAGCACTTGTCCACGTGTTTGTGGTTAGGTGGACTCTCCAAGTAACAGCATTGTGGAGGGCACGGGTAATGTTGTGGGTCACGTGCCTGTGTAATCCCGGGACGGCACACTGAGACAAATATTCCCGCATGTTCATGCCCTCGGGGTGATACTCGACTCTGCCCTCTCTTTCAAGCTAAGATCCAAGCCCTTGCCTCCTCCTCACCATTACAAGTCAAAATCATTTCCTGGATCCGTACATTCCAAGAAAATTAAAAAATGTTTGTGCACACCCTCATGATCTCCCGCCTAGACTATTGCAACCTTATACTCTCTAGCCTCCCCTCTAGCACTCTTGCACCACTCAAATCTATCCAAAACTCTGCTGCCAGAGTAATCCAACTGTCCCTCCATTATTCCCCAGCCTCTCCTCTCTGCCATGCCCTTCACTGCCTTCCTATTGCCCATAGGCTAAAGTTCAAAACCCTAAATATGACATACAAAGCCATCCACAACCTGTCTCCTCCATACATCTGTGACATGGTCTCCCAATGTCCGACTGGGTCATGACTTCTTCTACGAAAACCCAGTGTGCCGTCAGCGAGATGTATCATCCCTGCCCACAAGCACTTGTCTACGGGTCCATGGTTAGGTGTACTTTCCCTGTAACAGCATTGTTGATGGCCTGGGTAATGTTGTGGGACACGTGCTTGCTTGTGTAATGTTGTGACGGCATACTCGGAGAAATAGTGGTGGGTGGGGACCGAGTACCTTGTTACTGTCACCGCCATCAGGTTGCGGAAAGCGTCCGTCTCCCACGAGCCTAAAATACAACATTTAGAGTGCAAGCAGATGAGAAATTTGGTAGTCTAGTACTGTGGCCTGTGGGCCATTAGCTGCGTCTTTACGCTTACGGTCCAATGACTGGGTTATGGACAACTGAAGGCTATGCTGGGACAAGGACGTGGACGTGCTTGATGATGGTGCTATTTGACTGTGGTCAATGGCAGGTGCAGGGCAGGAGGCATCTTTGCATGCACTATGGACAGGGGATTGGCTTGCACGCACAACAGCGGAAGAAGCAGTGGTGTCACCTGTAGACACTGTTCATGGAACCTGGTGTTCAACCAACAAAGTCAGGTGCTTTGCTGCCATGTGCCTGATTATGCTGGTGGTGGTAAGGCTGGTAAGTTTACTACCCCTGCTGCGGCCATGGGCGGTGTTGCAAATGTCCTTTTTGGGGTTATCGGCAGAGTCTTTAAAAAACAACAAGACTGGTAGAGGGACATTCATTGTCTCCCTCTCCCACACCACCTCCTCACCTCGACATCTGTCTTTCGGTGTTCCCCAAGGCTCTGTTCTAGGACTCCTACTCTTCTCCATCTACACCTTCGGCCTGGGACAGCTGATGTAATGGCACGGTTTGCAATATCATTACCACGCTGATGACACGCAGATCAACCTATCTGTACCTGACATCACCTCCTTACTGACCAAAATCATATGTCTTCCCGCTATATCATCCTTCTTTTTTGCTTGCTTTCAAAAAATGGACATGGACAAATCAGAATACATCATCTTTCAAGCATCTTACTTTGAGTACACCTGAGAGCTGTGTATGCCTCATTCAGTACCACTTT
>VIAB01015589.1:14027-25010 GCA_009801035.1 Oophaga pumilio | reverse complement strand
AAGGGGTTAAGGAATGAAGTTCGCAGGCCCACGCTGCGCATTGATACGCAAATGTGAACCCGGCCTTATTCATTGAAATCCCTGGTGTTTGTATACTATATCAGTTCAGTTGGCGGTCCTACTAGTGACTGACAATCTACACTGTATGACAGAGCATGCAGTGTTAGCTGTCACTCACTAGTAGGACCGCCCACTTGACTCATAGACCTACAAACACAAGTTAATTCAATGAATAAAACACAAGTTATATAGGTTTTTTGAAAAAAAAAAAAAAAAACAGTATATCATTCTTTTCTTTATACCATGCTGTCCACAGATCAGACTGCATGCGCAACATGGCAGGTTCCCTTTAAGGACCTCTGCAATTTGTTTTTCACCAGGTACACGTCATTTCGGTGATTGGTCCATTTATTATACCTTATATGAGACTATTGTTCATAATGATTGTGCTGCCTCTCAGTCGTGGTCATGCTGAATTATCAAATCTCTATTGTTTCTGATGGGACCACTATTGATCACCTGGACACAGCGTAGCGTACTTTTACGGTCCGGAACCACAGCGCATTTGACGGAGCGGAAATTCCGCTCCGTCTAAGCCCCGCCCCCTTTCTGACGCGCGCTATTTCCGGAGGTGTTCAGGACACCTCCGGAACACCTCCGGAAAGAACGCAGGGCTACATAGCCCTGTGTTAAATTCCGTTGCGGCGACGCAGCGTCGCTGCAATACGCTAGGACATGCTGCGGTCTGAAAAGACGTGCCGCATGTCCGGATACGCAGGTCTTCCGCCTGCGTGTTGTTACGCATAGTGGAGACGGGATTTCTTGAAATCCCCTCCACTATGCTGTAACATCTGGACGCT
This sequence comes from Oophaga pumilio, assembly GCA_009801035.1. Classification (NCBI taxonomy): domain Eukaryota; kingdom Metazoa; phylum Chordata; class Amphibia; order Anura; family Dendrobatidae; genus Oophaga; species Oophaga pumilio. The sequence continues at coordinate 24,150 of VIAB01015589.1, read as the reverse complement.
GCGTGTTTGGCGCTGCGCCAACGTGCAGCGCCAAACACGCAGCGTTTCCTGACCGTGGAAACATACCCTTACACACACCATTTATCTGTTATTTTTATTTAACAGTTTTACCCCGGAACCTGAAATAAAAACTAAGTAAGTAATGTAAAAGTAAAGTAGTATGTTTAACATTTGTTTATATGTTCCTTGATGGCTTTTGTATCTGTATTCTTGACTTTCTTTTATATACCAGAATTGCTGTCTTTATTTTTTTTTATTTTTTTTATTCAAAGACCTCGTTCTAAACATTTCTAGGCTGGAGACTGTGCAGGTTCAGTATAGTGCTTGTCCTCATTTTAGTGGAGTCATCAGCAAGCTGTTTTAAAGGGGTTTCAGACCACACAAACACTTCAAACTAACCACATAGCCTTGTAAGAATAAAACTGGTTCTTCTAACTTTCAGATCTTTTTCTCCATTTCCCCCCAAAATAACTTCATTTTAATATACAAATGAGGGTGCTTAGTACACTCTTGGCATGGCTAAATGTCAGAGTTCATCGTTCCAACCGCTTCTTTACATTACTGCCACTCCTTTGTGTTGATTGACAGTGCTGCATTCTAAAAGCAATCACTGTCCTTGCACACAAATCTCTCTCCTCACTGTTGACATTGCTTGTCTGTCCTTCTGTTACTGTCCGAACTGACCCTCGTGCAGCTTGGTCCCTGGTGACTATTAAACTGTTTTTTCCAGGACGTCCCTCCTGACAGCACCATGGAGGTTGTCCTCCTCCTCCTTACAGGGAGAGGAAAAGCACACCAGAGGTTACAAGGCCCCACCCCACTCCCTCAGTGTTTTTCCTGTCCCTGGATAGAGGGACACACAAGAAGAGAAGCGCAGCTTACAGGAGGATGGGCCCAGGGGAATCGTGCGGCTCATTCTATTCTTCCCCCTGTCAAGCAGCCCGGGGCTGACACTTCCCGGTGGGGAGCCCCTCAGCCGCAGAGACCAGCGAGCGGACGGGCTCCTGGGTAGAGCCGCTTCCTCCCAATGGGAGGCTCTCAGCTTGGACTCCGGCTGGCAAGCCACCGTTACTTCTGGAAGTCACGCGGTGGAGAAGGCCATCGCGCCTCCGATGACGTCACAGCTGGGCGCCGGGGCATAAGGTCGGCATGCGTTCCACCATGAAACACGGAACTACAGCGAGACAGGCAGCAGGCTGGTTACCTGGATCTCGTGGGGCGCAGGGCGTGCGGCAGTACGATGGTAACGTGGTGGCTGTTCTCTGCAGAGGTACACTCAGCAGTGCTGTGCACAACGTTGGTGTGATCCTTTATACCCATCTATATTTAGGAGGATCCGGGCAAGATTGACCAGGATGGCGGGGTAAGTGTGCTGCCCCGTCCACATCAAAGAACCCCTAACTGTTCCCTCTTTTGCGCTGTGCAGGATAAGGGAACCCCAGCTACGCCCCTGCCTGTGCCCAAACGGTCTGGCAAAGCCTCTACAAAGTCCAGGCGATGCCCCATATGCCATGTAAAACTCCCTGACACCTATGGCAGAATGCTCTGTGACACGTGTACCACCAGAGTGGTAAGGGAAGGATAGCCGTCCCTTCTGTCTAAGATGAGGTCCCTGATTTGCGAAAAGGTCCAGTCTTATATATCCAGACTTTCTTGTCCACAGCCTCCCAGTCTGGGTCCGTGTGCCAAGAGGCCTAGGTGGGAGCTGGAGCAGAGCTCAGATGAGGAATCCCAACCCCTGGAGTCAGACCAGGAGGAAGAGGGCGAAATATTAACGGAGAGTCAGGAATGAGGCAGAAGATACTGGTTTTCCTCTGAAGATATGGACGAGCTATTACAGGCTGCTAGAGATACAATGCAGGTGGAAGAGGTCCCAAAGCCACAGTCCAGACAGGACTTAATGTTCAGAGGCGTCAGAGCGCAAATGCAGAGTGTGTTCCCGATAAGCAATCACATTCGTGCTATGGTGTTGGAGGAGTGGGAGGATGCTGAAAGGGGCTTGGTGTTGTCTCGGGACTTTAAAAATCGTCTACCTTTTGATCCTGAAGACATTAAAATCTGGGAGGAGATTTCCAAGATTGATGTGCCAGTTGCTAAGGTCGCCAGGAAGACATCCATCTCATTCGAGGACTCTTCAAGTTTAAAGGACCCCATGGACAGATAGGCGGATATTCTGAAACGGACTTGGGAATCATCTGCGGCTTTGATCAGAACAAACATAGGCGCTGCTTCAGTTGCCAGGTGTATGTTTTTATGGATGGGGAAACTGGAGGAACATTTGACCAACAAAACCCTGAGAGAGAATATCATAGCCTCCTTCCCCCTGATGAAATCAGCTGCTACTTTTTTGGCAGATACATTTGCTGAATCGGGGAGATTGTCCAATGTGGCCCATAGGGCTATTTGGTTAAAATCCTAGTTGGGGGATAATGCCTCTAAGAACAAGCTGTGCTCCGTTCCCTTCTCCGGGTTGAGGGTATTTGGGCTGGCATTGGATGACATTCTAGAGAAGACTTCTGATAAAAAGGTGTTCCTGGAAGACAGGTCTAGAAGGAACCAGTCCTTTTGTAAAGCAGGCCCCGCTCGGAGACAGAGTACAAGAGTCAGGGGAAGTCCAGTAGAGGAACCTACAGCAGTTCCTTCAGCAGAGGGGGAAATAGTAGGGGTTCCCTGTTGGGTCAAGCTCAAGACCTAGGAGGCAATGACGCCATTTTGATCGGGTGGCGACTCAGGCACTTTGTGGCAAATTGGTTCCAGATTACCCAGGATCAGTGGATTCTCAGGACCATCATATAGGAATATGTAATAGAGTTTACTGCTCCTCCCCCCAAAAGGTTTATTGCGCCCATTACCGTGGCAGCAGAATCCGCTATGTTAGCGGACTCGGAAGAGCTGGTCAGCTCAGCCGTCATAGTCCCGGTCCCCCAGGCAGAGGTGTGCGAGGGTCATGACTCCTCCCTGTTCTCCATCATAAAGCCATCAGGAGAGTCTCGTAAAATAATAAATCTACATCCCTTAAACCTTTGGGTCAGATACAAGAAGTTCAGGATGGAGTCGGTAAAATCTACAATTCACCTTCTAGACAGACACTTTAATGTGTACCCTCGACCTGAAAAGCGCTTACTATCAGGTTCCTGTTCAACTAGAGTCCCAAAAATACTTGAGGTTTGGGTTGAAGTTGCCGAATCGATCCTGGCACTTCCAGTTTCAGTGCCTTCCATTTGGCCTGGCTACGGCTCCCCGAGTTTTTACCAAGGTGGTATCAGAAGTAGTGGCTTACCTAAGAAACCAGGAGATCATCATAGTGCCGTACTTGGACGACTTCCTCCTGGTGGCAAGTTTGTCGAAAGAGCGTCGTCGACACAGAGAAAAGACCATTTCCTCGATGTAGTTCCTTGGCTGGATTCTAAACAGACAGAAGTCGAAGTTGATACCAGAGAACAAGAAAATTTTACTGGGTGTGCTGCTGGACTCCGGTTGCAGAACATTCTTTTTACCAGTAGAGAAACAGGAGTAAGTGCAGAGCAGAGTCAGAGAGCTTCTGAGAAGTCGGGTCTCAATCATGTCGGCAATGAAGCTTATAGGCCTCATGACAGCCTGTATCTCCTGTGTCTGGTGGTCCCAGTTCCACTCAAGAGCCCTGCAGAGGGATATCTTGTCAGTCTGGGATTGGCGGCAATCTTCACTCGACAGAACAATGTCCTTATCCCCGGCAATGATTACCACGGACGCCAGCAAGTGGGGATGGGGAGCGCACCTGGAGGGGAGAATTCTTAAGGGCAGATGGCAATCAGAGATCCGTTCCAGGTCTTCCAATTACAGGACGCTCTACGTTGCGTGGGAGGCTCTAAGGCGGAATCAAGTACTGTTGAGGAATCAACACCACAAGATCCTGTCAGACAATGTGACGACAGTTTCCTTCCTGCGACACCAGGGGGGTCCCAGGCATGGGCACTCCAGGATCTGACAGAGAAAAGTATTTTCCTGGGCAGAGAGGATGGTCCTGTCATTAACAGCGGTTCATCTCGAGGGGTCTCAAAATGTCGTGGCAGATTACCTAAGCAGACCAAAGGTCTGGCCAACAGAATGGGAACTGAACGAGGAGGTGTTCCAGTACCTTTGCCATCTCGAGGACATCTCAGATAGACTTGTTCGCGACCAGGAAAAATATAAAGACGGCCAAATTTTACTCACGCCTTTCCTTCGATGGCGCTCATTCCAGCTGTCCTCAGGAAGATACAGGAGGATCAGGCGAAGGTGCTTATGATTGGCCCATACTGGCCAAAGAGAAGTTGGTTTCCACTGCTGAGAGCCATGGTGCTAGAGCAGGGTTCCCCAACTCCAATCCTCAATGCCCACCAACAGGTCATGTTTTCAGGATTTCCTTAGTATTGCCCAGGTTATAATTGCATCACCTGTGCAATACAAAGGAAATCCTGAAAACATGACCTGTTGGTGGGCCTTGAGGACTGGAGTTGGGGAACCCTGTGCTAGAGGACCCGGTTCTGCTTCCTCAGAGGGAAGACATCATCCATCAGGGTCCAGTCTTCCATCAAAACCCGTAAAGGCTTCATCTTTTAGCTTGGATCCTGATCGGGACATCCTGAGAGCTCGAGGGTTGTCAGACTATGTCATTACCACAATCCAGGCTAGCAGGAAGCCAGTGACTTCCGCAATATACTACAAGATCTGGGAGAGGTTCTGATTGGAAGGTGGCAGGTCCGACTTTGTGGCAGGCAGACCCGATATCCCAAGCGACTTAGACTTCCTTCAGTCGGGTTTTAATAAGGGACTTAGACCCAGCACCCTGAAGGTCCAGATATCGGCATTAAGCACTTTCTTTGACTACTCTTTGGCCACTCACCCATGGATAATAAGGTTCGTCAGAGCAATACAGAGATTGCGCCCTACAATTAGGCGGTCGGTTCCCCCTTGGGATCTAAATTTGTTTCTTGGGTCCATCTGCGAGGAGACATAAGTACCAGGGGAAGAGATCCCCATCTCAGTCCAGACCTTTAAAAACTGCGTTTTTAGTGGCTGTCTCTGTGGCAAAACGGGTAGGGGAGATTCAGGCTCTGTCTACTCGGGACCTATATCTTCGGATTTGGGAGGATTGTGTAATTCTAAAATTAGACCCCGCTTTTGTGCCGAAGGTAATGCCCTATCAGAATTTAAACCAGGAAATCATTTTGCTTTCCTTGTGCGAGAACGCTTCAAAGGAGAAGGAGCGGGCCCATCACGCGTTGGATGTTACACAGGCAGTCATTGAATGAGAGGCAACTCGCAGTGGAGACAGGATCATAACTTGTTCATCCTGTTTGGGAGTAAAAATAAAGGGAAGAAAGCCTCAAATGCCACCATCGCAAGATGGATGACGTCGGTAATTTCCTTAGCCTATCAGTCAGAAGGCATCCGCCCCCCTGAAGGTTTAAGAGCCCACTCGACTAGAGCAGTGTCAACTTCCTGGGCTCAGAGGGCGGGGGTTTCAGTTGACCAAATTTGTAAGGCTGCAACTTGGGCCAGACTTGATACGTTTTGCAGGCATTATAAGTTAGACGTGTTATCTGGCCAACAGACAGCTGTTGGGAGAATGGTTCCCCAAGCAGTGATCCCACCCTGAGGAGGTGCTTCTGTATTCTCCATGGCTCTGTCAGGATGGACGTCCTGGAAAATGGGTATTATGGTCAGGATGGACTCCTGGAAACATAATTACCAGTAGGTCTAATACCTATTTTTGTTTGAGATCTGCAATCATGCAGCCAGTTTCTGATGCTTGCTGACCATGGATTGGGCTGCATGTATCAGCTGTTAGATTTTCTTTTAAAGTCTCTTATGTGTTATTGGGAAAGAAAAAACATGGGTGGTGTTTTTGCACAGATGTGCTCCAGTCTTCCCCCGGAATTTCCGCCTCCCCCGCAAGTGCCACAAGAAAGAATAGTGACTTTAAAAACTCGTATATGATGAATTGCGGCATTAGTCTTAAACTTGCAGATATTTTCTGTTTATGATCCAACTCTGGCTTTGGTTTTCTAAACTGCATAAAAATAAACTCCAAATTAGAAAACCTACCCTTAACCGTCTGGTATCATGCCTGGTGTTTATTCAGACCTGGGAAAAACTGTATGTATCGCTTTTAATATATCACTGAAATGAATGTTCTTCATCCCCCTTTTATTTCACAGGAAGTGCCATAAAAAAAAAGTTAATAGCTTATTGGTGAGTGCTTTTATCTTAATGTTTCATTTTAATGTCTCAGAAATAGTAAGGCAGTATAGCAATGTCTTGTTATAATGTCCACTTTAACCAACCACTGTCTGATTGTATTGTATGAGAAGTCCAATTTTTAAGATTTTCAATTTTAACTTTTTTTTTTTTTATATAGAACTTTACAAACAATATATCAGGAATGTTTAAGAGGCATTGTGATCCAGAAAGAACTGTATGTGGGAATGTCATCAGAAAATGACCTATTGTTTAAAGCAGGCCTCCTCCCATCAAAATTATTAATATATTATAATTTAAAATATTGCTGTGATCATATTATATACCACTATGTACTTAAAATTACTCATTTTGCCTTTCTACCCAGCTAAGTCTTCTTTTTTTCCATTAGGTTTATGACATCACATGACTAGCTGAATCCTTCTAAGCTCTGTGTAGAAACAAGAGGTTAATTTTCCCTGTATGAGTCATGAATCGCTGCAAAAGTCCCTGGCAAGAGGAAGAATGGAGCTGCTGGGTCAGGACATGAAGAGGAGAAAGATAAATGCAGTGGCAAGAGACTTCCTGTTTCTAGGTAGAGCAGATAAGATAGAAGAATTAGCTGGGTAGAAAGGCAAAATGAGCAATTGTAAGTACATGGTGCTGTATAATATGAGGATTGCTATATATTAAGAGGATAAAAACTTCGATAGGAGTGCTTCTTTAAATCAGGTTCGTGTGTTTCAAATCTATAATACGTATACATTGTGAGGCAGTGACCCCTGTTACAGCTAGGGGCCGCTGTATGTGCTCCTCAGGATACGCACGGAGGCGTGATTATGTTGGTGAGACAGTGACTGGCATGATCGTGAATGGCCGGTATGTGTCGCAGAGATGGAGAATGTCCTCTGCACTGTAAGCCCGAAGTTATGTTGTTGTGCTGGGACTTTTAGTTCCATTAGTTTTGTTTATTTTGTAAGTTGTGCTTACAGGGTTAGTCGCAGAGCTGGGCGAGACTGACTAACCACACATACACCGCCCACTTATGGGGGTGGTTACAGCTACTTGTGTGGTTTGGGTCACATGAGCAGAGTGTATGGACCTGAATGCTCAGAGTGTAAGGTCCTGGATGGCATGTGTTGGAAGATCCTGAGTAGGATCGGATTCCTGGAAAGCACATGGTGAGGCCATGGACCTGAAGGCCTGTGTGTTGGAAGGTCCAAGGAGTGGACTTCCTGAAGAGCACATGGAAAGAGTATATGTGCAGAGTCTGTGACGGCACTGCGGTGGGGGGAGCTACCGTTTTGAGGGTCTGGACTGTCAGAAGTGGCCTGGTGAGCAATGGATTGTCAGGGACGGTGATCCCAGTATAGGCAGCTTCCCCAGAAGAGCGGACTGACAGTAGTCAGCGTGTGGAGCAGGACTTCCTGTAAGGTAACTCCAGACAAGGGGGCTATGGGCAGACAAGTATCTGCTGTTGGAACATCATAGGCACTAACAGTTTGTTCTATCAATGTCAATGAACTATGCGGTCACCCATGGTAACTGGACGGAGTAAGGTCCAGCATGTTTAGAGACTGTAACGTAATGTCATCTGTTGGTGCCTGTTGTGTTCCATGGACATTAATCAACTGTTCGGCGTGCGGTCGCCCACCTTAACTGGACAAAGAAGTCAGGAGTGTTTAGGGACTGCGAGTTAAGCCGTGTACTAAGAAGTGCTATGGACTATGTGTGTGACTTGTAACATGGCGGTTTATGCTGAGTAAAATAAACCCGAATAGACTGTTTTGTGGAGAAAACATGCCCGTGTGTCTTCATCCCGTTGCTAAGCGTGTGTCCCCCAACACATGCAGTAATCGCTGTCTTACAACATTCATGGCCAAAAGTGTTGTCATCCTTGTAATTGTTTCAGAAAATTAAGTATTTTCCCCTTCTACCAGGACAGCACCACGTGAGAGAGAGGGTATCCACCCACCAGGACAGGAAACCTACTGAATAAAAAGGCGGTACCTCTCTTCCACATCAGTTCGGTTTCCTGTCCTCGTGGGAGCCTACAGGATACACTTACCCAGGAGGGTGTCCGGGAGTCAGGATGCCTTCCGGGGTGGAGAGCCGACTGTCGGGTTGGTGAAGCACGCGCGGCAGGAGACCTCTTTGTAAAATGTCTCCTGGCCGCACGGGTCCTAGGGCTGCGCACGCTGTGGGGATCCCAGCAGAGTGTGCCAGGACGGGCTCCCGGGGCTGCGCACGGTGACACCTATTGATCCGGTGTCTGAGGCTGAGCGGGCCGACCGGGACTGCGCAGGACGTTGGAGGCTTCCGGCGTGTCCCGGGGATTTCAAAGGCGTCCCGTTGGCAGTGCGAGGCAGTGACCTGGGCGGCCATCCGGGACTGTGCGTGTGCAGGGCCTGGTGTTACCTTGCACACAGCGCGCCGGATATGTAAAAAAAAATGGAGACGAAGGGGCGGAGCCACCCAATATTTAACCCCTTTCTGCCATCCGATGTACTATTCCGTCCATGTGCCCTGGGACTTAATTCCCATGGACGGAATAGTACGTCATATGCGATCAGCCACTCTCACTGGAGAAGCACGGCTGATTGCGGCCAGGTGTCAGCTGATTCTCATAGCTAACACCCGGCGCTAAGTGCCAGGAGCGGTCACAGACCGATTCCGGCACTATAACCCCCGGCACACTGCGATGAAACATGATTGCAGCGTTCCGGTGGCATAGGGAAGCATCGCTCAGGAAGGGGGCACCCTGCGTGCTTCCCTGAGACCCTCAGAGCAACGCGATGTGATCGCGTTGTTCCGAAGGCCTCTTCCCTGCAGGCCCCCGGATCCAAGATGGCTGCGGGGTCCTTCTAGGTCCTGCAGGGAGGTAGCTTGTCAATGCACATTATTATTATATAAATAAAAGTACACATTTATAGTATCGCCACGTCCGTAACGACCCGCCCTATAAAACTGTCCCACTAGTTAACCCCTTTAGTGAAGCCCTTAAAGTATTGTTTTTTTGCTTTTTTTTTTTTTATCATCATACTGCCGAACAAAAAGTGGAATAACGCGATCAAAAAGATGGATATAAATAAACATGGTACCGCTGAAAACGTCTTTTGTCCCGCAAAAAACGAGCCGCCATACAACGTCATCGGCGAAAAAATAAAGTTATAGCTCGCAGAATAAAGCAATGCAAAAATAATTATTTTTTTTATATAAAATAGTTTTTATTGTATAAAAGCGCCAAAACATAAAAAATGATACAAATGAGGTATCGCTGTAATCGTACTAACCCGAAGAATAAAACTGCTTTATCAATTTTACCACACGCGGAACGGTATAAATGTCCCCCCCCAAACGCCACCCCAAAAAAGAAATTCATGAATTCCTGGTTTTTGTTCATTCTGCCTCCCAAAAATCGGAATAAAAAGCGGTCAAAAAATGTCATGTGCCCAAAAATAGTACCAGCAAAAACGTCAACTCGTCCCACAAAAAAGAAGACCTCATATGACTCTGTGGGCCAAAATATGGAAAAATTGTAGCTCTCAAAGTGGTGATGCAAAAACTATTTTTTGCAATAAAAACAGTCTTTTAGCGTGTGACAGCTGCCAATCATAAAAACCTGATATAAAAACCAGCTATAAATAGTAAATCAAACCCCCTTTTATCACCCCCTTAGTTAGGGAAAAATAATTTTAAAATTAAAATTTATTTCCATTTTCCCGTTAGGGTTGGGATTAGGCTTAAGGGTGTGTTAGGGTTAGGTTTATGGTTAGGATTGGGATTAGGGGTGTGTTAGGGTTAGGGTTGGAGTTGGAATTGGAGGGGTTTCCATTGTTTAGGCACATCAGGGGATCTCAATTCCAGCCAATTGTTCTTTTAAAAAGTCAAATGGTGCTCCTTCCCTTCCGAGCTCTGCCAT
>VIAB01015588.1:30931-41755 GCA_009801035.1 Oophaga pumilio | reverse complement strand
CTGAGCGAGACGCTGGGACTGACATCTCTGCTGAGCAGGTTCCAATGCGGCCGGAGACAGATGGGAGACCACAGCGGGGATATCTCGAGATTCCCCTTGTGCAGGAGCGGGAACTTGACCCCTAACAGGGTGATTCCTAATTTTTGCCAGCCCAGCCACTCAACGCATAGGCAATAACAGTATAGGAGACCCACTGTCCCTCCTTCGTAAATGAAACAGGATGTGTCTGATGATGTGTCACACACCACATTTCCAGCTAAGGTTGTTAAATGTTAAAATGACAATTCCCAGTGAATGCATTTGTATTGGTTGAAAGCAACGCTAAAGTTGAAAAACGCATCAAAAACATTACATGTGAACATAACAAAGGTGGTGGAGGCACATTTTTTTTTTGGGGGGGGGGGTTATTTCTTTTGCCTTACATACAAATTATTACCCTGGAAAGGATATTCCTTAACATATTTCCCTGGAGAAGCCATTTTGGTTTTGTTTTGTATGTTTTAGTGTGCGCCTGTAAAAGTGGCGTCACACTCTGACAACATTGGTCACAGCAGTGACCTGGGAGTTAGATATGCTTCCAGAGATATTCTCCATGATATTTGCGTGTCATTTGAGCACTGTTCCCATCGATTTCAGATGTATTTAGACCTTAAAAGGCCCCCCCAGGGGGAAATCATGGCAAAAATGCTCGGTTTTCCCATAGACTTACATTGGGCTGGTTGCTCGTGTCGAGTACCTGAGCATTCCAATTTGCTCAACACGAGCAATGAGCACCCGAGCATTTTAGTGCTCTCTCATCACTAGTGAAGTTATGTGAGCAGTAAGGCTGGTTTCACATTAGCGTTTTTTAGCACAGCGCATCGTGCTCATCCGATGGCATGTGCCATGCGCCCCTGTCTTCAACATGGGGGCACATGGTTTAGCGTTATCATGTGATCATCAGCGTTTTCGTGCGCTTGCGTTATTTTGTCGTGAGCGACTTGGCATGCACAACGCAACATGTTGCATTTTTGGGTCCGCCCAAAGTCATTAAAAAGGTGCATGCGCTCGCATCGCGCACGGAATGCGCCCAAACAACACATTACAGTCTATGTGATCGCTGACGTGCGTTGGGACAGGTGCACGTCAGCGTTCTACTACGCATGCGTTGTCCAAGATAAACATGTTTAAACACTGGTTTAAACCACCCACTAAACAAAGAAACATTGTATGGGGGTAGTGTATATAAAAGAAGGTGTTGGCACTTCTGTCCACTACTCTACAGCCAGCCAGCTGGAGCGACAGCAGCTACAGAGACTCAGCAGCTACTGCATTGCACAGGAAAGAAAACTTGTATAATGTGAGTATGAAATCTAATGTTTTTCTTTCCTTTTTTCTCAATTTATTAGGTACTAATGTCACTTTTTTGATTGCAGCATGTCTTCTGGGGATGAGTATCAGCCGGCCCCTGGTGAACTAGCCCAAGCAGAGGGTGAAGCGAGAACATTCCTTCCATACTGATTGGTAAGTATTTGCTGTTGCATGGACACATGTGGCAAATTATTTTTCTTTCTTTTTCAGTCCATATCGTCCACGGCAGCGGAGGAAGAGCTGGAGCAGCCAGTCCGTGTGCAGGCGGGGAGACGGCCTGTAAGTATAGACTGACAGATTGTGCTCTTTTTGCCCCTGACTTTTTTATTGCCTGTTTTTCCTATTCAATCTTGCTTCTATTCTCAATCTTTCTTCTATTCTGTCTTGTTTTCTATCTTTTTCATTTCCAAATCTTTTCAAGATTAATGTTTTGCTTTCTTTTCTAGGCTTCACAACGGGATGAGGGACTCGCCCTGGACAATGACGCCGTGATCCAGTTGGTCCAGGAGCAAGTCCCGTTGTGGGACAGCACTGATCCAATTCACTGTGACAATGTGGTGATCCGACGGCTCTGGAATGAGGTAGCCGCAGTGCTAATGGATGGCTGGGACAATGCCTCTCCCTGAGTCCGCAAGGAATTTCGTAAGTATTTCAATGGTGTGTGATGCTACAGTGACTCCTGTGAGTTTCTAGCATCACACACAGTTGCGTGATCCCGGCCTACAGTGCATTGTCTAAATTTTATTTTTGATTTTCCACAGTGAACAAGGTCAGAACCCGCTGGCGCTCGATGAAGGACCGCTTCAACAGGGACCTGAGGCAGGAGAACCGGGTTGCCAGTTTTGCTGCGGCAAAGACCACAAGAAAGTACCGTTATCATCGGGCTTTTGCTTTCTTAGGACCGGTCCTTGCCCCCAGAACGTAAGTATTTTGTTGTTGTATTGTATTGTGTTTACTCTGTGTTTTTCTATTTCACAGGAGTTGGTGTTTATAAATGCATGATCCTAATTTATTTCTTTTTTTTTTCACAGCACCTGGAGCAGCACCCTGCAACCTGTTCCTGGAGCGGTCCTTCAGAGAGCTGCCTTGGACCCATCCCAGCCATCCATCAGCCAAGAAGCACCTTGTGGGTCGACATCACAGCCAGCTGGAGAACAGGAAGCTGGTCAATCAAGTGTTCCCCTGTCACAGGTCTCTGCCACTGGTTTTGCGGGCACTTCCTGCCCGCGGCAGAAGGCCTCTGACAGGAATCTCATGCCCGAGTTCATTCACTTGTGCACGGTTTTCTAAAACGGTCTCAAGGCGATGGGCGACAGAGTGGATAGCGGTTTTGCACTAATGGAACAACACTTCCAGTCTGTCGAGCGTCGCCTTGAGCATCTTGAAGCCGACCTCAACAGACCAGCGCACCATTTTTTTCAACAAATTGAGCGGGGCATGGCGGAACACCTTAGCCCTGATCTCCAGCTAACTGTGATGCATGCCTGCTACAATGCTTACATGCAGGCCATGCAGCAGAGTTGGTATGTGCAGCAGCAGCAGCCAGTATGCCTTTCCCAACCGTGCCACCACTAACTCATTTCACCTCACTACCGACTTCTGCTGCATACCACTGCACGGCCACCAGCATTCCAAGCCTTGCTGGACCACACTACACCACACAAAGTCACAGTGCAGCTGGACACTCTCCCGCCACCACCATGCCAAATGCTGCTCCTGTTTGTACTTCCTCCACCCCTGCTTGGACCTCAACAACCTCCAGGGACACCACCACCACCGAGCAGCAGCTGGGGGACCCTCATTCTCTATTCAGGGCCACGGACCCTGGCAGGAGGTCCACCAGCCCATGGAGGTCCACCAGCCCACAGAGGTCCCCCAGCACACGGTGGTCCCCAAGCACTAGTAGCTCAAGCCAAAGGAGCTCCACAAACACCAGGAGGTCCCCAAGCCACAGGAGGTCCCCAAGCACCAGGTCCCCGAGCAAAAGGAGCTCCACAAGCACCAGGAGGTCTCCAAGCCACAGGAGGTCCCCAAGTACCAGGTCCCCAAGCCAAAGGAGCTCCACAAGCACAAGGAGGTCCCCAAGCACCAGGACCTCCAAAAAAAGAACAAAGATTGGATGAAGAGTCCATAAAAAACTAAAGACTTTCATCCTCCCTCCCCCCTCACCTCCCACTGTGTCTGACCTGCTGCCTTCCCCCACCACTTTCGTTGCCCCTTCCCCTCGAACCCCTTCGTCGCCAACCCAAAGTCAATCCGCGTCCCTCCACACCCCAAGTTACCCCCATCTTCCCCCAAACGTCGGCCCCATTAAATATTTTTTCTGTGAATTTGTCTTGTCTAATAAATGTACCTTTTTTTCCCCAACTGTTTGGTTTAATTGTGTCTTTTGCCGCCTACACACACAGCGCCGTACACACACTGCGCCGTACACTTTGTGATTTTGCCACCACATAGCTCCAGTACTGACACATGCTTCTTGTGTCAGTCCTGGAGCTATGTATTGTCAAAAACACAAATATATGACTTATATTTTCACCACCAGTCTCTTCAGTCTCCAAATATTAGTAGACTGAATAGAGGATGTTGGTGAGTGCAAGGCATATCTATTCTCACCTTGCCAGGTATCATAAAGAGTGAATTGAGGATGGTGTATTTTGCCCATCAACATTTCACTCTTTGTGACACAAGGCCAGGGGATTGTAGATTTACCTTGTAATTAACCACATCCTCTATTCAGTGTGTGGTGAATAAACTGAAGAGATGATGGAGAAAATACACGTCATATCTACAATCCCCTGGCCTGGTATCATAACTATTTATCACACCTTGCCAGGTAACTATACCTATGAGTTGACATCTGCAGCGTCGCTTCAGTCTGCATTATCTATTGCACGCAGACTGGAGAGATGCTGGTGGTTAACTCATATGTGTATTCACCTGCCCAGGTGTCATTAAATTCTGAAGTCAGGAAGCTTTTTTTTTGGCACCCTGACTCCAGCATGACACCAGGCCAGGGAATTGTAGAAGTTGTATATACTTTATCATCTCTCCAGCGTGCGTGTATACTGAAGCCACAGTGTAGATAATACAAAGAATATCTATACTGTTATCGTCAGGTGTCATAAAAAGTGAAGGATGCTATTGCATCCCAAAATGACTATTTGTAACATCAGGCCAAGTGTAAAATATTTGTTGTACCTCCACCGTCGCTGCAGTATCTCCATTGGCGCTGCAATCTGTTTGAACACAGACTGGAGAGATGATAAAGGTCATACAACTTTTATCTGTAGACTCACCTGGTAGGAGTCCTATAAAAGTCATGATGCACAAAACAAAGCATCCTGACCTCACAGACACCTGGGCAGGTGATTATTGTATTTGAGTGAATAAAAACAGAGTGCACTCGGTACAGGTATCAAAACAGGTATTTTATTAACATAACTACAAGAAAACAATTTTATTACACCATTTGCTCTTGCCATTCCACACGTCCCACATCAGATATAAAGTAGGCCATAAATTGGTCCCTCATTTGGCCAACTTCTACTGATGACCTGAGAGGATGCTGAGTGAATTCAGGCAATGGGTTGACAGGTGGTTCATCTAGTTCAAAGGTAGGGTGCTCTTTAGCCATCACAAAATTGTGAAGAACCACACAGGCTTTCACCTCCTCATCCACAGTCTCAAATTTCAGATCAATGGCTGTGCCTAGAATGTGCCATCTGGACACAAGAATCCCAAAGGCACACTCTACAGTTCTTCTGGCCCTGGTCAGTCTGTAATTAAAGATTTTTTTGGTGTGGTCCAAGTCCCGGCTAGAGTACGGATTCAACAGGTTTGTACACATTTGAAAGGCCTCATCACCAACCATTACAAATGGCAGTGGCGGACCTTCGGTGTGGGGAAGTGGCCGTGGCAAGAGGAAATTAAAATGGTTGCCATACAACCTACGGCCCATGTCCGAGTTCTTAAAGGTCTGGAAGTCATTGCCCCGGCCAAATGCCCCAATGTTCACCGAAATAAACCTGCAGTCTGCATCGGCAATGGCCATGAGTACCGTAGAAAGGCACTTTTTATAATTATAGTACTCAAAGCCACTTCTTGGGGGTTTTGTTATCCTGATATGTTTCCTATCCACTGCTCTCAAACAGTTGGGGAAATTGCAGACTGTCCAGAATTTTTCAGCAATATCCATCCACTTTTCCGCAGTGGGCAGGGGCAGGACAGAGATCATCCCACAAAGCCCGGCAGGTGTCCGCAACTATTCCCGACAAGGTGGAGATTCCAAGCCGGTACTGAAAGTGTAGTGAAGACAGAGTCTCGCCAGAAGCCAGGAATCTGCAAAACAGATTAAGAAAAATTGATTTTCTAGGCTTTGGCAAAACACTGACATGAAAAATAAATCTGTACATGGCAGAACTATAATTCTGCAGGCTTTTATTAAATGGCAGAACTAAAACAATACACGCTTTGGTTTAATATTATGTACCGTAATGTGATGAGGAGCGGTTGCTCAGGAGGAATCGTATGACGGAGCTGTGTCTCCTGTCTCCGGATGGCTCCTTCAACACGAGCAAGCAAAGACATGAAACTTTCTTGGACATCCGTGTATAGTCCGAAAATTTTGCCGGGTTTGCCTGGAGCTTGCTGAAGAGGGTGTGGTACGCTCCACGGCTCTCCCGGACTTCGCTGTCTATCTCTCTCCCTTTGTTGCTGGCAAGCAAAAGCAAAAACTAGACCAAGTTTAAGCGAAAACTCTCCCAACGCAGATCCATGGTGACACAGGAAACAGCAGCAAAATCTGAAGAATTCAGCTGAACAGGGTCTATTTAAAGAAGTCCCATTACACTCGCCCACTGGTGTCCCATTGGTGGAGTCTGTTTCAATGATTTTCCTCCTGTGAAATGTGTGACTCATGAGCCTAAAAAGCGCAAACGCATACAAAACGCTAGATAAACTCATGCAAACGCTACGTTTTTTGTCGTTATGCGCACATTGATGCGTTAAAAAAACCATGCGCTTGCAAGCGCTTGTATGCGATTTTGCACGCGTTTTCAGTTGCGCACGATGCGCTGTGCAAAATGACGCAAATGTGAAATTAGCCTAATTCCCATCTTTTGACTGTTTGGAAATCCGGCCCTGGAATGTCATAATACATCTCTAAACACTAAATGTGCTGAAACATGCTTATCGAGCTCTTGTCACCAAAGCTACCAACCTCGATAATACATATCTCCCCTCAAGGACCTGTCCGGCGGCCATCTTACTATATATACATATATATATATCATGATCCAGTCCAGAGTTTGTTTTCAGCGGTCTTCTCTCTCGACTGGTCATGCGGGGGTTAATCCTCTCTGCCTCGTTTTGGAGCTGGCTGGGCTATTTCAGTCTTCTCAGCTGGCCTGTGTCAGCTAAAGTTCAAACTTCCAAGCTAGTGCTTCTGACACGTATTTCTTAGTGATCCTTCTGCCCCTGACTACCTGTACTTGTGTATGACTCGGCTTGATCTCTGCACTCTGCATCTGGTTTTCTGATACCACGTTCCCTGTTGGCTCTGACTTCTGGCTTGTACCCCGACTACATCTTATGTTTTGGATACCACGTTCCCGGTAGGCCCTGACTTCTTGCATGTCCCTGACTATACACTTGCTATTACCCTGGGTACTTCTGCTCCTGACAGTGTCTGATTTGGCTAGCCTGACCACTCTTTCATTACCTGTGACACCTGTGCTGCTGCTCTGTGTTATTTTGCTGTGTGTGTAACCTCTCTTCCCCAACAGTACCCCCTAGTGGAGGTTGTACTGACCAACACATTTAAAGGGGATTTTTTTTCTCTGGTCATGGATCCGCTTTGTAGCTTGATGGATCAGGTGTCCAGGTTGACACAAGAGATTTTTTTGTTCCCAGTCCCTAGATCGTTCAGGGATACCCTTCCCCTTACCTTTATGTCTAGGAAACGTCGGTGGCTCTATTCTTAATGAATAGGTTGTCCACTCCATTGTAGGGCTTCAGCCTAGTCCTAGTACAGGGTAACCTTCTCCCCCTTCTGCCCTAGTCCTGAGTTGCAGATCCATAATAGTTTGTCCAGCCTCACGTAAAAAAAAAAAATCCTCTCCCGCATACCTTCAATTTGAGCAGCGTCCAAGAACTTGCTCAACGCTTGCAAGGGTTAACTTTGGAAGTAGCCAGCCTGCAATAGCACGTGAGTAATTACCCTGGAAAACGTTCTAAAGAACCAAAGGTAGGAATACCGGAGTTTTTTTCTGGTAAACGACAGGAAATTTTTACATTTTAAAATGCACATTTACTATATTTTCGGCTTAGGCCTGGATCCTCAGGGAGTGAGTTACAGCGTGTGAGGATATTTATGTCTTTATTGCGAGGTGAACCCCAAAACTAGGCATTTTCATTACATCCTGACGATCCTTGTTTGACGTCAGTAGAAGCATTTTTTACTGCTAAGGGGTTGTTATATGATGATCCTAATCGGGTCACATCAGCTGAGGCAGAGCTCAGATGGCTTAAACAGGGTTCTGGTGATGCTGAGAGGTATTGGACCCTGTTCAGAGACGATGGCTCACAGAGGTCAGGTAGAATGACCCAGCGCTTAAGAGTCAGTTTTTAGCAGGTTTGAGTGAATGGGTTAAAGATTTGCTCATTTCATATCCTGCACCTGCTAATTTGGAAACTGCTATGCAGTTAGCTATCAGTGTGGATAGAAGATTGATAGACTGGCAGAATGAAGAGAAGGCTCTTATAATGCTGGACCCAGTATCTCAGGATAGCCTCGTCGACAGCGGGGAACCGATGCAACTTGGGGCGATGTCCTCTTGTTCCCAGGAGAGGGAAAGGAGGTTCTCTGAAGGGCTATGCTTGTATTGTGGTAAGGCTGACCATTTTATTAAGCAATGCGAGGTTCACATAAGGGAGGAAAAAGAAAAAGGTCAGTAGGAGTAACACTCCCATTCGTACTGCGTTTTTACGGTCCGCAGGAGTATTTTTTTCTGGTAATACCACCTATCGTGTTAATTCCATTGATTTTCAGGTAATGGTGGATTGGGGTTCTGTACTTAATTTGATTGATCAACAATTTCTAGACAAATATAAGTTGGATTCTGAACCATTGTGATCTCCTTTTCCTGTTATGGCAATTGATAACACTCCCCTGGAGCATAGGTGCATTTCTTGAAAGGTCAACGGGTTCCCACTTATTGTGACTATGGAACATCAGGAGTGAATAGACTTGTTTGTGCTTGCTAATTTGCCTTTTCCAGTTGTCCTGGGTTTTCCCTGGTTAAAATGAACAATCCTTTGCTGGACTGGTCGTCTAGGGGTCTTGGGTTGGGGGTGTTATAGGAAATGTTATAATGTTCACATTGCTGCTGTTGTGAAGAGGGAGCTACCTGAAGCCATTCAGGATTTCTGGAAGGTATTTTCGGAAGTTGAGTCGCAAGCTCTACCACCCCGTAGAGATTACTATTGCGTTATTGAGTTTGTCCCATGTGCTACACTCCCTAAGAGTCGTTTATTTAATCTGACGATTCCCGAAAGGGAGGCCTTAAAGGAATACCTACAGACTAGTTTAGCTACAGGTCATATAAGATCCTCTAAGTCCCTTGTGGCTGTAGAATTTTTTTTGTGAAAAAGAAGGATGGGGGCATTAGACCATGTCTGGATTTTCG
The DNA here is from genome assembly GCA_009801035.1 of Oophaga pumilio. Classification (NCBI taxonomy): domain Eukaryota; kingdom Metazoa; phylum Chordata; class Amphibia; order Anura; family Dendrobatidae; genus Oophaga; species Oophaga pumilio. Next base: position 32,717 of record VIAB01015588.1, on the reverse strand, counting down.
GGAGATTAATATGATCACTGTGTGCAATCCTTACCCGTTGCCTCTAATTCCGGATTTGTTTAACCAACTAACCGGATCTAAGTGGTTCTCCAAGATTGATCTTCATGGGGTATATCATTTGCTGCGGGTGAAATAGGGCGATGAATGGAATACAGCATTTAACCCCTTCACCCCCAAGGGTGGTTTGCACGTTAATGACCGGGCCAATTTTTACAATTCTGACCATTGTCTCTTTATGAGGTTATAACTCTGGAATGCTTCAACAGATCTTTGCGATTCTAAGAATGTTTTCTCGAGACAAATAGTACTTCACGTTAGTGGTAAAATTTCTTCAATATAACTTGCGTTTATTTTTGAAAAAAACGCAAATATGGCGAAAATTTTGAAAATTTTGCAATTTTCAAACTTTAAATTTTTATTCCCTTAAAACAGAGAAATATGTCACACAAAATAGTTAATAAACAATATTTCCCACATGTCTACTTTACATCAGCACAATTTTGGAACCAAAATGTTTTTTTGTTAGGAAATTATAAGGGTTAAAAGTTGACTAGCGATTTCTCATTTTTACATCAAAATTTACAAAGCCATTTTTTTAGGGACCACCTCACATTTGAAGTCACATTGAGGGGTCCATATGGCATAAAATACCCAAAGGTGATACCATTCTAAAAACTGCACCCCTCAAGGTACTCAAAACCACATTCAAGAAGTTTATAAACCCTTCAGGTGCTTCACAGGAGCTGAAGCAACGTGGAAGGAAAAAATGAATATTTAACTTTTTAGTCACAAAAATGATCTTTTACAAACTTTTTTTCATTTTCACAAGGGTAAAAGGAGAAAATGGACAAATAAAGTTATTGTGCAATTTCTCCTGAGTACGCCAATACCCCATATATGGGGGAAAACCACTGTTTGGGCACACGACAGAGCTTGTAAGGGAAGGAGCGCCGTTTGACTTTTTCAAACCAAAATTGGTTGGAATTGAGATTGGACGCCATGTCGCATTTGGAGAGCCTCTGATGCACCTAAACAGTGGAAACCCCTCACAAGTGACACCATTTTGGAAACTAGACCCCCTATGGAACTTATCTGGATCTGTTGTGAGCACTTTGAACCCCCCAAGTGTTTCTCAAAAGTTTATAATGCCTAGGTGAGAAAAAAATAAACAATTTTCCACAAAAATGATTTTTTAGTCCCAAATTTTTGATTTTCCCCAAGGAAATTGGACCACAAAAGTTGTTGTCCAATTTGTCCTGAGTACGCTCATACCCCATATGTGGAGGGGGGACTGTTTGGGCGCACGGCAGGGCTTGGAAAGGAAGTAATAATGTTTTTGAATGCAGACGTTGATGGGGGTCATGTTCTGCTTGCAGTGACTTTTCCAGTCCAAAATTGGCTGGAATTGAGAACGGACGCCATGTCGCGTTTGGAGAGCCCCTGATTTGCCTAAACAGTGGAAACCCCCCACAAGTGACCCCATTTTGGAAACTAGACCCCCTTAAGAACTTATATAGATCTGTGGTGAGCACTGTGAGCTCCCAAGTGCTTCACACAAGTTTATAATGCCCGGGCATGAAAATAAAAAATCCTATTTTTTTCTCACAAAAATTATCTTTTAGTCACCAATTTTTTATTTTCCCAAGGGTAACAGGAGAAATTGGACAACAAAAGTTGCTGTCCAATTTGTCCTGAGTACGTTGATACCCTAAATGTTGGGGGGAACCACTGTTTGGGCCCAGGGCAGAGCTCGGAATGGAAGGAGTGCCATTTGACTTTTTCCAAC
>VIAB01015587.1:20555-30797 GCA_009801035.1 Oophaga pumilio | reverse complement strand
GAAAAAAATGAACTTTTTTGAATTTACCAAATGGCTGCCATGAATGAGTGAAAAATTTAAAGGGGTCTGAATACTTTCCGTAACCTATGTATATAGGAATATAAAAAAGGATGTAAAACGTCATTTAAAATTCTGATGAGCCTTATGTTATAACCGTTTTTGATGACCTATGTGTCCTTTCCACCATTACAACTTGTCAGGAGGGAATTGTCATCCATTTTTAAATATTTAGGTTTTCCAATAATTTTATACCCCCATAGAGGAAAGCACTGCTTCATGCTGTACTCAGTATATAGACTGCACTATGTAATGAAGTCTTGTGGTCCTAGAGTAAGCATTGAATAGAAGCCCCCTTGAACCTTGCATTTATAAGTATCACTCTTTGCTTTGCACTTTTCCTGTCCTCTTCTCACCACAATTCTTAAAAGTCATCACTTACTAGTATTAGCTTAGGTAAGACATGTAATGTGACAAATATATTATTGTCCTAGTAAACCGCTGCTGCCCATCAGTATACAGTCTAATGGAAATGCTGTGGCAGTCCCTTTTATAAATGAATGGAGCACCAGGGCACAAGCTTTATTGTCACTCTTTATAAAGAATTTATCCCTGTGCTCTCACTGTATAGCAGGAGATCTTTTCTTGTGATTGTGATGGTTTCATCTGTTGAATGCCTAATCACTGAGACTTTATCACCAATCTTGATAATCCCTTTCAAAGGCAAGAGATTGTTAATTCACATTTTTTTTCTAATCTCTCCATTGTGCTTTCCTACTAGGCTCATCTTCAAGCTTTTTCCTGCCCTTCCTTTTTTTCCTGTATCAAGCCTCCTCTTTCCCGTAGCTTGTTACAAGACGGCTGAAGATAGTCTTCATCAGCCACACCATTGCTCTCTTTCTGCTGCTCCAGATACAAGTGGCCAGCTATAATTACTCCCCATCAAATTCTGTTACCAGCCAATCTATTACTGAATGTGTCCAACCCCCTTTGCCTATGTCCAACACTGCCATATAAGTTTAATGAAGACTTGCAGTATTGCTCTCTCCCTAAACCTTTCAGTCTGGTTTCTGATAAACATCTGTAACCACAATCATTACACTCCTGTTCAGAACATCTGTACAGAAAGTACACTTACTATATCAGAGCATCGCCTAATAATATGTAGGAGATATCATAAAAGTCTTTCATTTGCAAATCAACTAAAAACTTAAAATGCACTCCAAGGGGAGACAGTGGAAAATTAGCTAATCAGGACAGTCTTTGGACATTAATCTTAGATACTAATCTGTTAAATATTTCTAGCAAGCAGCTAGAAATAATGATAATTCTCAGAAATTGAATATCAGCCAATCATTAGAGAAAGATTGTCATTAAATGGACACATGGGCTCACATTTTGCTTCACTGTTTATTGTACAATATCCACAAATTAATTTTTAACTCATTCCAGTTGTGTTTTAATATCTTCTATGTAAGGCCTCATTGAGACAACAGCTTTTTTCATGTATAAGAATAATAGACCAAGTTTCACCAGTGAATCAGTTTCCTAAGATATTTACCAAAGTTACTTCAGTTTTTTCAAAGATGAAAAGAAAAGGTGTGCCGCATTCTCTTATCAGTCAGTTAAAGCAGACAACACACAAACCCAAACACCTGCATTGACACTTTTGGTCCAACATTTGGATAAATATCGGACATGTCTATGCAATTTTGCACCGACCACTCAGTCCGTGAAAAAGAATAGGATATGTGAACTGTCCCATAGACTATTATATATTCAAGAAAAACTGATGTCTGAATGAAGCCTAATGTGTCATGCACACAGAAGATACATGTCCCCAGATTATTTTTGGTGGCTCTGTGATGTGGAGCTTTTACATACCTGTGTATAAAATGGAAAGCAGGCAGAGATACTGTAGCACCCTAAATACTTAGAGGTTGTATGGAGCAATATTTTGATTCTGAGCATATGATGTTAGGCTAATAAGGCTACTTTCACACATCAGTTTTTTTCCATCCTGCATGATCCGGCTATTTTTTGAAAAAACGGAACGGCGTAAATTGTGGGAAAACTGATGAAATGTATCAGTTTTTCCGCCGGTTCCGTTTAGCAGATCCGGCAAAAATCCAGATCTGTTCCATCAGCTTTCCATTCGTTTCTTCCGTTTTCTTATCCGTTTTACAACGGATCTGGTTCCTGGGGATCTGGCCAATTGGATCTGAGCATGTTCAGAGGGGAAAACAGGATCCGGTGACCGGATCCGTCTTTTTCCAGAACCGGCGCTTTCCGGCGCCCATAGACTTCCATTGTAGCAAAAATCCAGAAGCGCCGCATTCGGTGCTGTCTGTTTTTTTGCCGCAGACAAAAATTTTTTACTAGAGACGCTTTTTCAAGACGCCGGAATTACATTTTTTGCTGGCAAAAAAACGGAAGAAACGTGAGGCCATGAGGCACGATCCGGCGCTAATACAAGTCCATGAGAAAAAAATGGATCCGGCGGTAGATTTAGCCGGATACAGTTTTTCAAAAAATAGCCGGATCATGCCTGACGGAAAAAAACTGATGTGTGAAAGTATCCTAAGAGAGCAGTCCTTACACTCAGTCCCAGGCAGTCTGTCCTGCAGATCATCACACTGAACAGTGGAACCCAACTCAGGAGAAAATTAAACTTATTCTTTTTTGCATATCCCTAATTTGTAAACATGAATGTTGACATGCGGAATTCCAGAAAACACACCATGCTTCACTATAATTCCAGACCATAAATGGTTTCCTTGTGAAGTTGAGCCTTCACTTGTTATAGTTCTAGTCTATTCATTCTAATGCTTTGTTTTGCTTCACTGGGAAGTCGCACATATTAAAATACAATAAATCATTATTTCTCAGTTGACCAATGGGAGCAGACACCTCATATATTTCCTTGCCTCACTTGATTTCCAAATGTATTGAATAATGATTGGTGCTATTTTTCGTAGGTAAAACACATTTCTCTTCCTTTGATTCAGTTAACTTTTAAATGCTGTTTTTCTGAAGGTTTTCAACAAATCCAATAAAATAGCTGACAAGAAACTACACGAGTGAAAGTAAAATAACAAAGAGAGAGAGGAATGTGTAGGTTTGTGTCATTAGTGATTTTACAAGGGCATTTCACATTGCTGTTATCTACCAGTTTTGTAAATACATCTCTGTGCGTTTAGAAGTATTAAATCTTACAAATTCAATATTCATCTCCGCAATAGAAAATATGCAGCTTTAAAGGTATTCTGCACAAGCAAATATGTTTAGTCTACTGGAGAACTTAAGAGGCAATGTTTACTGCTGTTTTGTAAAAAAAAATGTTGCCCCTTGTCTCCCAAGCTAAGCATTGGGTGCCAACATTCTTTTTTTAACCCTTTTCGTATTCAGGCCTATTTAGTCTCCAGCACAGTGGTGTACACCTCAAAGACCTTTTTTTGCAAGATAATGGTTGCATATTTCTACAGGAGTATGAAGAACTATTTTGGACTGCTACTTAAAAAAGGACTACTTTAATACAATGATACTCGTTACTAGTTCAACTTATTAATAAATATTGTGTTCTGTTGACTAAGGTCTAATGACATTTTCTCAATTTACAGATACTTGTCATAAGTTTCTATTGGTGAGCTTACTACTTTCTGAGACCCCAAACAATCTCTAAAATGAAAGCGCACAAGTTCTCATCTAAGTGATGTTCTCCTCTGATAAGTGTATACCGTCTTAATAGGACGGAAATCATAAACACTCAGCTTACCTCTCCTATTAGGCAGCAATCACAGGAAACACAGTGCACATTAGCACTTTCCAAACTGAAGGTTCCAAGGTAGCAAAGGATCAAGCACAGGTGAAAAATAAAATAAATGTTTATTCCAAAATTGTTTAAAGCATCTTCATCAGTGTATATTCCTTAAAAAGATTAGGCAAAAGGGCATGAGAGTTATGTGTTTTGAACCTATGAATTCCCTGGTTCATAGTAATAACTTCATTTAATACACAAGAAAAAATAGGTGCTATAGCACACGAAGGGTTATTTGTGAAAAAGCAACATTTTCCCATATGCAGCCATCATCTGTGCAGCTTTGCGTTGAAATGTTCTGTCCAGGAGCATAGCAACCTGTGGCTGGTGGAGACATATTGCCTTCCAATTAGTGGTCTGCAGATCACACTACATTACTATAATACGTCACAAATTCAACGCTACAATGCACATTGCCAGAAAAGATATAAAGTGTCAGAGGAAGTTAGAGCCAGAAATTCTTGTAATACTCCAATATTTTGCCCTCTACACTACCATGATCTGTTTTCTTTCCATTTTCAGCTGATTAAACACAAAAGCAACATAAATGAATGTGTAACCTGTAAACATGAAGTTGTCATATTGCCTGTCTGTGTGTATTATGCTGTGTTTGACACCCTGTTGCCCGCTTTGGCAGTCAGTCTACTGTCAGCATTGATCAGTAGGATTCCGTACTATCGTAAGCTCAATAGAAAGTCTACAAAATCCATTTAATCACTTCTGCCTCTTCATTTTAGGTATCATAGAGGTCTTTACTCTTGGGACTTCACAGGTCCAAACTGCTAACGAGTCTCTATGACATGTCAAAGTTTTCTGATAGTCCGGTAACACTGTATTACAGAAAAAACTTTCTCTCCACTGTGCTAACCAATATATACATTTGCATGTTTTTCTCATTATCTGACAAGAAATCAGAATAAATGTTTCCTGTTTTAGGTCAATTAGGGTTACCATAATTATTAATATTTTCCAAATGCCAGAATAATGAGAGAGAGTATTTTTAAGGCATTTTTATTACTTACTGCAAAGTAAAAAGTTTACACACAGTTCATTGGTATTTGGTACCATTGCCCTTAAACTGAATGACTTGGGAAAAGCATTTGGGGTATCCTTCCACAAGCTTCTCACAATATTTGGTCGGAATTTGGGCCCATTCTTCCTGACAAAACTGGTGTAACAGATCTAGGTTTCTAGGTCGCCTTGCTCGCACTTGCCTTTTCAGCTTCGCTCATAAATTTTTAATAGGATTAAGGTCAGGGCTTTGTGATGGTCACTCCAAAACATTGACTTTGTTACCCTTAAGCCACTTTGTTACCATTTTGGCAGTATGCTTCAGGTCATTGTCCATTTGGAACATCCTTTGACACCCAAGCTTTAACTTCCTGGCTGATGTCTTGAGATGTTGCTTCAGTATTGCCACATAATTTTCTTGTCTCATGATGTCATCTATTTTGTGAAGTGCACCAGTCCCTCCAGCAGTAAAACAACCCCATAACATGATGCTGCTACCCTCGTGTTTCACAGTTGGGATGGTGTTCTTAGGCTTCTAAGCTTCTCCCCTTTTCCTCCAAACGTAACGATCGTAACTATGCTCAAATAGTTACATTTTAGTTTCATCATACGACAAGACATTTCTCCAAAAATTAATGTCTTTGTTCTTGTGTGCATTTGCAAACAATAATCTGGCTTTTTTGTTTCTTTTTGAGTAATGGCTACTTCCTGGCATAGTGGTCCTTCAGCCCTTGGGATGATATTTATATGTCGGACCAAAGCATGTTATTCTCTGGGAACACAGAACCCATCTCCTTCCTGAGCGGTATGATGGCTGGACATTCCCATCTTGTTTGTACTTGTGTATAATTGTTTGTACAGATGAGCGAGGCACCTTCATGTATCTTGAAATTGTATCCAAGGATGAGCCAGACTTGTGTAAATCCACAATTCTCTTCCTGATATCTTGGCTGATTTCTTGAGACTTTCCCATGATGCTATATCATGAATATCGGAAAGGTAGGATCCAAACCCTGCAACATAAATTCAAGAAAAGTACCTTAGAGATTGTATTTAGATCCACACTGAGATGTAGCTGAGAATGTCTGCATCATTATATAAAATCTGAAATAGTGCCCCAATTATGAAATGTCCTTTATAGCACTGGTTTTCTTGTGCAGAGTCAGACTGTGACTACAACCTCTGAACACACTAATATTACAACCCTGGATCAAATACTAAGGTTCATTTATTTTTTAGACAAAGTAATAAAGTTTATGCTAAGTTACATTTCTAAAAAATTGCCTCCTTTAGGCTAAGTGCACACGTTCAGGATTATTTGCCTTTTATTTCGCGGCAAAAAACACGTAAAAAACGCATGAATGAAGCATACTATTATTTAGAATGAATTCCGCAATGTTTCTGCACATGGTGCGTTTTTTTCCACTAAAAAAACGCATTGCGGAAAAAAAAGCAACATGTTCATTAATTTCGCAGAATTCTAGCATTTTTCCTGCTTTATTATTGACCTAGAAAGTTCAGGAAAAAATAGCAGTAAAAATGCGCAAAATCCGCGCAAAAAAGGCACCAAACAGCGCAAAATCCTCGCAAAAAGCACGGTAAAAACGCATGCATTTTTACCGCGAAAAAAGTCCGGGTTTGCTCAGGAAAATTCTGCACACATTCCTGATAGTGTGCACTTAGCCTTAATCTTTTTTTCCGAAATGTTATTTTCTCTTGTTTACAGCATAAAACAAAAACTTCTCTGCAGGAACACTGTTCTTGTAAGATAACCTGGGCGACTCTATTTGAAATGAGACACTCTGTTTTCTATTTAGGATTTATCTCCAAGATCATATATCAGTTATTGGACTCTCCAAGCCAGAAAGTGGCTTCTCTGAAATAATAACATGTAACTTTGGATTACTCATTGTAGCCAAATCAGCAAAAAACAAGTGCAATACCATCACCCTATTCTGGATTACCTTTCTATTCTTGTGTATAAAATGAATGGCTGAAGTTGGAAATGCACTTGGTTGTTTGAAGTTTGTTATTGTGTTTTGAAACTTCAGCCATTTATTTTATACAAAAGAATGAATAGGTGCTATAGCACACGAAGGGTTATTTGTGAAAAAGCAACATTTTCCCATATGTAGCCATCATCTATGCAGCATTACGTTGCAATGTTCTGTCCAGGAGCATAGCAACCTGTGGCTAGTGGAGACATATTGCCTTCCTATTAGTGGTCTGCAGATCACACTACATTACTATAATTCTTCACAAATTCAACACTACAATGCACATTGCCAGAAAAGATATAAAGTGTCAGAGGAAGTTAGAGCCAGAAATTCTTGTAATACTCCAATATTTTGCACTTTACACTACCATGATCTGTTGTTTTTCCATTTGCAGCTGATCAAACACAAAAGCAACATTTATGAGTATGTAACTGCAAACTTGGAAGTTGTGATATTGCCTATCTGTGTGCATTATTCTTTGTTTGGTATCCTGTTGCCAGCCTTGGCAGTCGGTCTATTGTCAGCATTGATCAAGAAGCATAGGTTTATTTATGTTTAATTGTGGTTTACATGTTATGATTCTGCAAAGATCCATTTTCTTATAATTATGAAGGTGATTGAAAACTGTTTTCATTCTACGTTTTTGCAGAATGTGATTTATTCCTACATAGTGGCTCCAAAAAACATGTACAGTTGAATCTATGAAATTTATCACAACAGATTATTTGAGAGCCCACCTTTTTCAGGCACATGACAGTGGATCTGATCAGCTGTTCTGTGCCCCTAACAGCCATGTGTGGAACTGAGATTCACCTGTGGTTGTGGTTGCATTTAACTCATGCTTACCGGAAGCGCATCACAAGCCCCGCCTATCATTGCCCCTGTCACATGATCATGGGGCACCAATGATTTGGCATGATAGCCGGGGGTCTGCAGAAAACATTCATAGTAGATGATCATTTCTGCAACAAAAAGCAGAGTTGAAACCCTGCTATGTGTATCACAAGTAATTGGGTGATCGCAGCTTCAAGACTACTTAGAAGACTATTGAAGCAAGTGAATAGTGTAAAATAAATGTTTTTCAAAATATAAAAATTATAAAATTCTAATCACTCCCCCTTTTACCCCATTCAAAATAAAACACATGTTTGATATCACTTGGTTCATAAATACCTGATCTATAAGAATATAAATTAAATTCATCCAATCAGAAAATGGAGTAACAAGAAAAAAATCAAAACACCATAATTTAATTTTCTGGTCACTGCAACATTGCAATAAAAGTCAATAACTGGTGATCAAAACATCTTATCTACCCCAAAATGGTATCAGTAGAAACATCAGGTTAGTGTACAAACAATAAGCCCTCACCCAACCACAGATCCAAAAAATGGTGATGATAGGGGTCTCAGAAAATGGAGCTTTTCTTTTTTTTTTACAAGCTTCATAATTTACTTTCACCACTTGACTATAGTGACTGATAGATAAAAAAGTCATGGTTCTGGGAAGAAGGGGAGAAAAAGACGAACACTCAAAAATGGAAACTCCCAAGTTCGTGAAGGGGTTAAAAGATAAACATGTCATATGTCAAACATATCCTTGTGTTTATGAGATCTATGGGTCAGAACTCAATTTTCTTTTTCAATGATTATGAACAACTATGCTGAAGCGATTAGTTATAGGAAGCTGAATAAAATGATAATTTGATATCTGTGATCGAATGTCTTATTCAGAGAAACCCACATTTTTCTTATAAGTATAGTTGTGCTCAAAAGTTTACATACCCTTGCAAAATTTTTGCTTTCTTGGCCTTTTTTCAAAAAAATATGAATGATAACACCAAAACGTTTTCTCCACTCATGGTTAGTGGTTGGGTGAAGCCATTTATTGTCAAACTACTGTGTTTTCTCTTTTAAATCATGACAACCCAAAACATACAAATGACTCTGATTAAAAGTTTTCATACTCTGGTGATTTGGGCCTGATAATATGCACAGAAGTTGACACACATGGGTTTTAATGGCTACTAAAGGTAACATCCTCACCTGTAACCTGTGACAAATGCCAGGAAAATTGTTTGGGATGCAAAGAAAAACCCACAAATAACATCAGCTGAAATACTGGACTCTCTGAAAACTTGCGATGTGGCTGTTTTTAGGTGCTCAATAAGGAGGCACTTGAAGAAAAATGGGCTGCATGGTCGAGTCACCAGAGGAAAGCCAAATGACCCTGATAAAAAGTTCACATACCCCATTTCTTTATACCTGTGTATTAGACCCTCTAACATCAATGACAGCTTGAAGTCTTTTGTGGTAGTTGTGGATGAGGTTCTTTGTTTTCTCAGATGGGATGGTAAAGTTGCCCGGCGTAAATTGTGGAAAACTAATGAAACGGATCCGTTTTTCTGCCGGATCCGTCTAGCGGATCCGGCAAAAAAATGGATCCGTTTCATCAGTTTCATCAGTTTTCCATTCGTTTCGTCCGTTTTTCTATCCGTTTAACGATGGATCTGGTTTTTAAAAACGCCCAAGGGAGGCTCCCAAACGATGATCTGTTTCTTGGGGGCTGGCCAATTAGATCTGAGCATGCTCAGACTTAAAAACCGGATCCAGCGACCGGATCCGTCTTTTTCCGGATCCGGCGCATTCCGGCACCCATTGACTTCCATTGTAGCAAAAAGCCAGAAGCGCTGCATCCGGCGCTGTCCGTTTTTTTGCCACAGACAAAAAAACGTTACTGGACAAATTTTTCAGACGCCGGAATTCAAATTTTAGCCGGATCCGGCAAAAAACGGAAGAAACAGGAGGCCATGTGGCATGATCCGGCGCTAATACAAGTCAAGGAGAAAAAAATGGTTCCGACGGTAGATTTTGCCGGATCCGGTTTTTCTAAAAATAGCCGGATCATGCATGATGGAAAAAACCTGATGTGTGAAAGTAGCCTAAGCTTGTAATGCACATCTTGACGTCACAATGTCACCACAACCTTACAACACTTATGCACAGAGACATCTGGCCTCCACATGCTAAGCTGGGATTTTTGGTGGTGGTCAGGCCTGTTACGTCTCTGCACATCAGTGTTCTAAAGTCATGGTGATTTAAGCACATGATGACAGCAAAAAGAGGTGGGGAGGACCATAAGGGGATGCAGTGGTGTGGAGTTGGCAAGGAGGTGAACAGGGAGGTGAGCACTCATTTTATACTTTTTTGAACCATTTGCCAGCCCTCTACAGTTCAGCATAATGGTGGCCAGCCTTCCGTTATTTAATATTTATAGTTGAAAGGGAGCAAATTACAAAAAAAAATGCATTGTGAAGAATACATTTCTTTAAAAAAGTTAGCAGAATTTAATTCCACTAAAAATAAAATGTTCCCACTCTATCTACAGTCATGGCAAAAAGTTTTGAGAATGACACAAATA
>VIAB01015587.1:1856-16429 GCA_009801035.1 Oophaga pumilio | reverse complement strand
TATTTGTGTCATTCTCAAAACTTTTGTCCATGACTGTACTAGACATTTAGGGTCTATCCTGTGAATGTGATATGAATGTATGAGATGGTAATAATACCCCTTTAAACTTGTGCAAAAGAAACAATTGCTTAAAGCAGCCAATCAAAATCAAACTCTTATTTCAAGAAACCATTTACTTTTACATTTCACCACCATTACTCATGTCATTTGCGACAGTGCTTTAAAGTATTTGGACTTATGATTCATACCAAACAATGGAATACATAATTTAATATTATTAAGTAATGGATTGTACTTATCCCCTATGTTGTTTTCACATACAGAAAAACATTATGGTGCCTGCTGGAGGTAACTAAGAAGAGACATAGATCTTGTGTTATGACTTATTGTTGTATTTGCAATCAAAGAGGTTATTAATTAGTCATTTGGTGCTTGTGTATCGACCTCTGTACACAGGCTGTCGAATTATGAAGGGGGTGGAACATGTTGTTACAATACTTATCATCATGTTTCCTGTTTACAGGGAGCAATTTGCTGCCAAGAACAATGGTTTTGATTCATTAAGACTGGTGTTGTGCATCTGACCGACGCTCCATTCATTCCTTTTGGGCTGTCAGAAAAAGCTGAGTGCAGCACTCAGTAGCCCCTTAGGGAATAAATGGACAGTAGGTCAGGCATACTCTCTGCATCTCCATTCTAACTGGCAAAAAAGTTGTCTGTTCTGCTGATCAGTGCAAATTCCAGGGTCATAAACTAACTCATCAGGAAACTGTGGATAGAAGATAACTAGTTAAATTGGACAAACCCTTTAAACCTTATCACCTATCCTGTGGAATGAAAACGACTTGTTAAATTGGACAACCCCTTTAAATCTTATCTATATATATATTAATGAGTATATGTATGTGTGTATGGGTGTGTGTGTGTCAGCCACGCCCACTCCACATAGCCCCACCCAATCACTAAGCATCTTTCATTTCACCAGAGCTGTATAAAAGAAGCTGATATGTGATTGGTTATATGAGCAACAGGTTTCCCACTCCACAACACCACAGCAGACAATGACCATGTGGGAGAAATCTAGCATCCACGGGAACATAAGCTCCCAACCATTGTCTGACCACAGAAAGGAGCAGAGAGCACATGACAGAAACGAATCACCCCCTCCTCCATTACTGCCGGGCTCTATTTTTATCAGTGTAGAAAATCGCATCATCAGCGACCGCACACAGAGCCGTACACAGAGCCACACTGCCAGGTTACATAACAGCACATCTCCAGGAAATCCTTGCTCAGTGCCACCGGCTCGGGACTAAGGGATGGAGGATGTGTGATAGGTATATGGGCACTGGACTATGGGATGGAGGATATGTACTGTATGATGTGTGTATGGGCACGGGACTATGGGATGGAGGATGTGTGATGGGTATATGGGCACCGGACTATGGGATGGAGGATTTTTGATGGGTATATGGGCACTGGACTGTGGGATGGAGGATGTGTGATGGGTATATGGGAACAGGACTATGGGATGGAGGATATGTATGATGGGTATATGGGTACTGGACTATGGGATGGAGGATAATCATTATAATTTGTTATAACTAACCACAGTTAGTTATGATGCCCAGCCAACGCTGGGCTCTTCAGCTAGTCACCTATATTTTGAAATGAAGATGACTTTTTAAATAGACTTTAAATCTTGTTAAATTTAAATGTGGCTGTTTGCAGTTATTTTCCACCTTAGACAGTCTTTTTTAAGTATTGGTCAAATTATTTGTTATCATACACACTTTAAATTGTAGATCTGATGCTTTTTAGCCTCTAATAAAACTAATTTCTCCAATTTCCAATGTCCCAATTATCTATGTTACCTTTGTCAGGCATCATCTGGAACACTGTATCCAGTTCTGGGCACCACCTTTTTAAAACAAGACATTGAAAAATTAGAGCAATTTCAGAGAAAAGCTACCAAGATGGTGAGCAAACTGCAAAGTATGTCCTATAAGAAACGGTTAAAGGATTTGGGAATGTTTAGCTTGCAAAAATGAAGGCTGAGAGGAGATTTAATAGCGGTCTTCAAATATCTGACGGGCTGTCACAGTTCTGAGGGATCATAATTATTCTCATTTGCACATGGAAACACGAGAAGTAATGGAATGAAACTGAAAGGGAGAAGATGCAGATTAGATATTAGAAAAACTGTTACCCTCCTTGTGGAGTGTGTAAATGACTGCCTTCTGGACTTCTGTCAAGTCAGCAGTCTTTCCCATGATTGTGGAGACTACTGAAACAGACTAAGGGACCTTTTTTAATACTTAGGAAGCCTTTGCAGGTGTTTTTTTTGTTAATTATTCTAAGTTGCTGAGATAATGACTTTTGGGTTTTCATTGGCTGTAAGCCATAATCATCAACATTAACAGAAATAAGCACTTGAAATACATCACTCTGTTTGAAATGACTCTATATAATATATGAGTTTCACTTTTTGTATTGATCTGAAATAAATTAACTTTTTGATGATATTATAATTTTGTGAGAAGCACCTGCATATAGCACGTACAGTAAGCCTCATGCTTTTTAATGTGGTCAAAGAAAGGCAATTGGAATTTCAAAGACAAAATTTCCAATTCAATAAGGTTACTGATGAGCTAAAATTCAAATGCACTTCTGTTTCAAGAATGGTAAAATAGTGAGTGGCCGCTTCCATGGTATTATTTTTCGTTATGTTATGCTGATAATTGAGACTACACCTCACTCATTATTTCTGCATTAGTCTGTCCAGGTAATTATGACAGGTTGTGCATTATTGAGACAGACTACCTTAAAGAAACAACTTTACAATTTCCAGATGACTGTACAGTTCTCATAATTTCAAATAGTTGAATGCGGAGCCCAAAAAAATGACATTTGTTATTGTTTCATTTCCCAGAGGATTAATTGAATTTTTGTAATAAAACATAGAAAAACGTATTCTGAATAATAGTCAGACATTCGCTCTACAAGAAAGAGAAATAAAATCCATTAACAGCAGGTAACTGTTCAAGTTTGCTAGCAGAGTGAATTTATGAGATATTGATTGGCTACCAAGTCAATTTTAATACAGATTAAATATTGTGGCTTTACTCCAGAGCCCCTGCCAACTCTTCTTATAATATTGAAACTTTACTAATTGGTTCAATTAATTCTAGAACTTTGAAATCAGTAAACTTAGCATGGCTTCATGGAGATTATTTGTCTCCATACCATTCTGCAAACATGTGATATAGTCAATTTTACTTTGTCTCTAATCTCATGGTTGATTCCATACAAACAAAAAAACAATTCGAGTATCTTCAAAGAAATGGCAATTGGAATAAATCAGGATTATCCACAGGGACTTTCTATTTCATTCACGAGAGATAAAACCTTGTCAAAACCCACTCAAACATTGTCCACAAAGCTCTTGAGTTTCTAAAGCTCACTTATTGCATGAGTCTTTCAGGTGAACAATTTCAAAGAGGATCTGGGGACTGTATCACAGCATTACAATCTCCTCTAAGCGAGACTACTGCCAGGAAGAAATTATTCTCCACATCATCCATCTGACTTGGAAAACTGGGTGATGTAAAATTAATAAAATCT
This sequence comes from Oophaga pumilio, assembly GCA_009801035.1. NCBI lineage: Eukaryota > Metazoa > Chordata > Amphibia > Anura > Dendrobatidae > Oophaga > Oophaga pumilio. The sequence goes on along the minus strand of VIAB01015587.1, from coordinate 12,805 downwards.
TGTGCTTAGTGCAATACGGTATTTGATGAATGAGCTGAAGTTTCGTAAGGTCAGACTGAAAGTAGTTGTACAGTTACATTAAGTATACATTATACTCATGACAAAAAGTCTATGTAGAGCGACCAAAAGAACACAATTTGCTCTTTACGGCTTAAATTGCAGTTTGTACAGTATGTACAAGTGGATTTTTTGAACTTAATAACTTTTAACTTTAAAGTTATCTGCCCCATTATTGTGGTTCAGAAAAGGCACAAGTGATAAAAATGTAATACTTGCACTAAAAATCAGGTCTTGATTTTTATGCAGCCAATAGATGTGGTTGACTAAGATGGGACATAACCTCAGATGGAGAATTCCAATAGATTTGCTATACTTTAGGCCATAAAGTGGCAAATTTTTTACTGATACCAGCTCATAGTAGTCATAGGTTTTATCTTCTGTATTCAGGACAGCCCATTTTCCCCGTAGTTTTAATTATTTGACCACCTCAATACTTTTATCCTCCTGTGTTTCATATGAGCAAATTAATACTGGCATTGGGAGACACTGCCTGTGGAACGTGTAGTCTGCTTGGCAAGGCAGCCATATAATGTCAGGAGACTAGAATATTGATCCAATTTCTTGTTGTATACTCAATAACATTTATTTTCTAACCGTGAGTTGCAATTTGAATTTGACCACAAAATTCAATTTGCATTAAATTTAATCAATGTGAATCAAATGTGTCTCTTCTACATTTCATGGCAGGCATTGTCCTTTTATGTGCCTACTTTTTCTCTGTACTGTTACTTCCTGAAATAAGAAGGTCCTGGCCAACATATGTTGTGATGTCATGGCATCAGAGAGGTACAACATGTGATGACCAAGGTGCTGACTAGGCCTTAGGCAATGCATGTCCTGATGTCACAGCATGGCCTGCCATGAAGACCAGAGCAAGAAAGAGCCAACAGAGAACTGATCAGGGAGCTGCAGTGGTGGGACATATGAGCAACAAGGAGAGTAATCTATTTATTAACTTCATATAATTTCTGACCCAAAGTTATCGAGCAAAATAGTAGCTGGCCAACTGACAATTTGCAGAATTCACACAAGTGAATCACCAAAAAATTCAGATTTGGGCGAATCCAAAATTATTGTAAAATTTGAGGCAAATTCAATTAGCCTTTAACCAACTACCTCACACCCAGTGGCATATCAAGTGTTTGTGGCGCCCGGGGCGGCAAATTTTAAGCCACGGCCCTAGCCACACCCATTTCACTGGTCACACCCATATCCATGCCCCAACCACACCCATTTAGCACTGCTGATAACACTGTTTCATAAACAATAATTGTAAACACATATCTCCCAACCGTCCTGGTTTCAGCGGGACAGTCCCAATTTCAGGACCCTGTCCTGCTGTCCCGGCCAGGAGGTTTACTTTCCGTATTAGAATCGTACATACGGAAACCCAGGGGATCTCCCACACATTCTGGCAGCCACACGTCACGTTCCACCGGAAGTGACGTGCTGTAAGTCAGCTGACCGCCGGAAATGACCGCTGACCTCATTTCCCCAGGATGTGGGGATCTCATCAGCTATGCAGCGCTCCATTCAATACCCGGCTCTCACTGAGCGAGACAGGCAGGAACTGGGGATCTCATCATCTGTTGAACAGATCCCATGATGAGATCCCCAGATCTTGCCTGTCTCGCTCAGTGAGAGCCGGGTATTGTATGCAGCGCTCCATACAATACCCGGCTCTCACTCCAACAGATCCCACAGCTCGATGCGAACTGAGTTCAGCGGTCATTTCCGGCGTTCAGCTGACTTACAGCACGTCACTTCCAGTGGAACATGACGTGTGGCTGCCAGAACGAGTGGGAGGTCCCCGAGGTTTCCGCATGTACGATTCTAATGCAGGAAAGTAAACCTCCCGGCCAGGACAGCGGGACAGGGACCCAGCCCTATATAGATAACAGCATTCACTCCGTTCCCACGCAGACCCATGCACATAATGGCACCCCTCTTTCCCACCTGCAGCCCCCAAGCACACAGCTCCCGCAAGTAATAGGACACTTGTACATGCGCGGCTCCGCTCTTTGTGGCCCCGTGCACACACGGCTCCGCTCCGTACACCTCGTACACACGCGGCCCCGCTCTGTACACCTCGTACACACGCGGCCCTGCTCCGTAAACCTCGTACACATGCGGCCCCGCTCCGTACACCTCGTACACACGCTGCCCCGCTCCGTACACCTCGTACACAGGCGGCCCCGCTCCGTACACCTCGTACACACGCAGCACCGCTCCGTACACCTCGTACACACACGGCTCTGCTACAGCCACACTGTAAACCCCTCCTGACCCCACACATAAACTTACCATCATCCAGCACCATGATGACCAGCACAGCAGAGTCCTGCACATAAGCAGCCTGATCATGTGACACCTAACTCCTCCCCTCCTGTGATCTCATCACAGGTCCTGCTCACACCTTTACAGAGGACAGCACAGCAATGGTAAATGCTGGCTGTGAGAAGTTGGAGAGCTGGGAGGGCGAGGAAGGGGTGCATGGGGGGTGTGGCGGCTTCTCTCACTGCGGGACACATAGTGTCCCGACCATGACAGCGGGTGGGAGGGGTTAGAATTGGGACTGTCCCACTCAATTCGGGATGGTTGGGAGGTATGGAATTGCTGCTGTTGCCGCGCCGCCCCCACACACGTGCAGCCTGGGGGGCAAAAATGATTTTTGGCTGATATATTGTACACAATAGCTTTATATACAGAAGTTATTGAAAGGCAGTTGCGGCATTGCAGAAGAGGTTCTCTCCCATTACTTCTGTGGAAGTGGCAAAACAACTAGTAATCACTGGAGCACAGTTTAGTGGCAGTATTCAAGCCTAGCCAATAAGTTGAATTCCCAATTGTGGTGAGAACTTAAAAAAGTATAAAAAAAATTAATTGCTCTGATTTTGTATACTTCTTCACGTGAAAATCCAGTGATAGTGCTATGACTTAACAAAATTGTAATTTTCTGAGAGAAATCCAAATGGAAATTTGTACAGACTTTGTTAAAACTTGAATTTGTATTGTAGCCCTGAAAATCACACTTTACACATAATAAATCAATGTTCTCGCTCCCGAATTCAGCAGGACTGTCCCAACATGTCAGGGCTTTGTCTTGGCTTCTATTACTCACCTCTCTCCGACGTCTTCATCGTTCCATTGCTCCTCCTCCTGAGGGGGGCAGAGCCACAAGTCTGCTCAGTGCATAAATTAAATTTAAATTGACTAATCATTTCTTCTCCTGTGATCAGGTCTCCACAGGATACAAACAAATGTCTCCATGTTAATAGGCAACAGTTCTAGCTATGAACCTCAGCTCATAATGATAAACATAGGAGAATTTGGCAATCTTGAGATGTATTGCAGGCTGTTAACCCAGAAGCAGACTATACATGTACATTATAGCAGTGTATTTCTTTGTGCTTGTATACGGAGGTGAAGAAAAAGTCTGATTTTTTGTTTCCAGAAAACTAATAAAAATAATAAAAATCAATTACAAAAATGTAATTTCTTTTTCAGGCTCCATATAGAAGCCTGTAGAGGGAAAAAAAAGCACCAAAACCATAGAGCACAGCACCATCTTTAGATGAACCGATGGCGGAGATTTAATGAAATCATATCCACTGAGCTTGGACATTTAAATTGTGTTCACATGTAGCGTAAATGCTGCATTTTTTTCTGTTGCTTTTATTGCATATAAATTCTGCTGTGTTTAACTGTTCAAGCAAAGTAGATGTGATTTCATGATAACTGCACCACCTGTGCGACTAAACACGCCGCTGTACTGTGCGGTTTTGGTGCTTTTCTTTTCTCTGGAGGTTTCTGTGTGGAGCCTCAAAAAAAGCACGCAAAAAACTGCAGTTGTTTTTTTAAGTGCAGAATCAAAGCTTTTCTTTACTATAAAAAGCTCTTAAAAACGCAGCTCTACATCTGCAGTAAAAACGCATCAAATGCAGGGTAAAAGGCTTAAAAAAATGCATTAAAAATGTAATAATCTGAAAAGATTGTTATTGCGTAGTTTGGTGCAGAACCTGCAGAAAATGAAAGCAAAGTATTTATGCATCATGTGAACAGTGCCTTACAGACACTAAAAAGCCAGATGTCATGTACTGAAGCCACATACATATGAGCAAGCTCTGGCAGGTCCGACTTTGAATGAATGAACAAAAAACAAATCCACAAGTCCCAACTAGAGATGAGCATGACGCACAGATGAATTGCATCAGTCCGGGCTAATGAAAAGATGCACCAGGAACACCAGATGGTAAGAGATTTGTAGGCCTCCCTTCCAGCTGCCCGATACCACTGAACGGGAAGCTGAACCAGAGACCTATGAATCGATCCACTCATCTCTAGTCCCAGCTTCTGATAAAATTTTCAGAGTAATCTTTATTCCATCAAAAACAACTAAAAATTAGTGGAACAGGAGCAAGCAACGCGTTTTAAACATGTCGCTTGCTCCTGTTCATGTCCACTATTTTTTTAATTGTTTTTTGATGGAATATAAATTACTCTGAAAATTTAACCAGAAGCTGGAACATTTCTTCTTTTTCCTGCAATTGCTGTTCATGAATAGTCGGCTCGTGGTTCCGTGCACGCTGGACTCCTACAAACTTCAACAGTGAGCTGGCATCATCCTTCTCTGTTTTTTGCATCTCTAGTCCTACCTGTCCTGGATAATATGGACAGTCCCAGATTTGGTCTTTGTCCTGCAGTCTCAGGTATCTGCTGAACTTCCCTCACTGCCAGCTTCCATCTGACATCTCCTGCCAGAGTAGATAGAAATGGTAAACAGGTGTGGATTGGGGTGTGATGAGTGGCATGGCCACAATATTCTGCAGTGTGCTACATGCACACATGCTTTGTTTCTGTTTTTAAAAATTTGGGAGGTATGATAACCGGGGCTCCTCTAGACTACCCACTTACACTGGGAAAAAACAATGAAAATAATCTTTTAAGAGAATAATTTAGCAAAAAATATATTTACAACACAACTACTAAAAAAAAAAAAAAAAAAGTAAAAATAAAAGGGTCCCCAGTACTTGAAATATGTAAAAAATGTTTCTTTGTTTTATAAATAAAATAAATTTCATTATACATTATTCACAAGCCCATTACTAACCTAGAGTATGCATTCCACAGGTAATTTAGTATAAAATGGCAACAGGAAATAAATAAACCAAAACATCTAAGCAAAAAATAATCCAAAGAGTTGAGGAAGCACATCATAAATTAGATATGAAGTGCTATTTATTAGCCTTTGTGGCGACGTTTCGGTCCAGAAGTGTGGACCTTTCCCAACCAAAAATAACATTTTTTATTTGTGCAAGAAAAAAAATGTAAATTACATGGTTATTTACAAGAACGCCAAAACAGGACTAAATAATAAAATTTATCCCACATAAAACAAGCCTCATACAGCAACATCAATGAAAAAAGATATATTTATGCAGTGAGGAGAAGCAAAAATGAAAAAAAATGTCTGGTCACTAATGCCTATTCAAATCTAGTAACTAGGGAGTTAAGCAAGTGTACAAGAACTAAACATGGTTGCTAGGAGACTACAGATATAAAGTCTCCAAAAAGCAAGTAAACAAAATCCAAAAACAAATGATTAAAAGATAAAACTGAAAATTAGGACTCAAGAAATAGAAACAATAATTAAATGCAGTGAAAACATGTTGGATTCTTTTTAATAATTCAAGTCCTTAGAAATCAACTGCATAATGTCACAATTCAGGAATTTCCCTCCTTCCTCAAGTCACTGCGCCTTGTGATCTGTTAACCGTTTGCAATGCTAATTAACCAAATTAATTTTAGATTGGTCTTGAAGGATGGAAAGAGTGCAATGCACATATGCTGTATGTTTTTTTCTCACTCAACACATGGATACATAGATTTTCATTGATAAATATTCACATTAGTTTTAAAAATGGATCCTTGTCCAATGCATGAGACCAAGAGTATGTCCTAATCTCATGCATTCCACGGATTAGACAAAACCATTAAAGTCTGCTGTGGATCCATTGAATGAGGATGAAAAATGGAGGATATACGTGTTTCACCCACTTATAATGGATCTGAACCCCAGAAGCAACAGTATATAGTAAGATAACTGTGCGCCCTCCAGTGGTTACCATAGGGAGCCACAGTGATATGTTTAAATGACTATGCAAGGATTTTCAACCTCAATATATAAAAAAACACTATTATAAACATATATAAGGTAATTAATCAGTTGACAATTTAAGACCTACACATGACATGATCACACTACATGGAAGTTTAGTTATTATAAATATATATATATAGTGAGGCAGCGACTGGTTTTTGCGAGGTTCGCTATGTGTCCCCCAGGATGCGCTCAGAAGCGTATTAGACTCTCTGCAGTGCCTTGTGGTCACAGCAGGACACGCATGATTCACAAGGCAAAAAAAAGTAAGCATGAATCTGGTCAAGTTTATGGCCAAGGCATTTGTTCAGGAAAACCCGGTATGAGCTTTTATTTTTGAAACAGACTGCAGGAAGGTAGTGGGGCCGGTACGTTTCCTCCAGACTGGATCTTATCTAAGGAAAAGAAGCAAGCCAGGCTTGTCTCATCCGTAATGCGCCCAGAACCGTCGGGTCTGTCACCTCAGTTACAGGGGGGAGCGCTTAGAGTAACAGGACGTTCACTGTGCTTGTGAAAAGGGGGCGTGTCTAAGCAGGCAGAAAATGCGCGCACAGAAATTCAAACTGTGGAGGCGAGAACGCTGAGCGTGCGTTAGTCGTGTGAGGTAATGTCACCTGTGAGTGGAGGGGGTGGAACTAAGAGGAGACAGAGACGAGAGGACGCGCGGAAAGAAGCTGACCGACAGGGTCCCACTGACACACCGCATGTACCGCTGTTCCCGCTAACATTGCTGTCCCCTCCTACATCAAGGACCTTGAAGAGACTGCGAACTCGGCCAACGACACTGGCACAACTGCTCTGACCGACGGTACCGTCCGGGGAAGGTAAGGTCTGTGTGAGGGATAAAGGTGCTCAATGGTACAGCTCAGCAGACCGAACAGTCCACCGTGAACTGTTTCAGGACCGTGTCCCAGGCCTCGATAGCACAAGGATTCTCACCGTAGAGGGAAGAGTCTACCCCTCCTTCTTCCCTGCATCCATTGAGGCCAGTGCCCATGCTAGAACCTCGAGCAATCATCGCCATCAACAGGATTGAAAAGAAGACACCATCAGGACCACAAGAGGACATTCTAAATGCCAGAAAAGCTTCCCCCATTTTCCTTAGGACTGTAACAGATCCCCGTTGTGGCTCATTAAAAGTAGCCCCAGTTAAAGAGAGGGGCACATCTGTGACTGGATCTCAAAATGATAAGTGTTTAGTTTACTTTATCTTCGCTTATTAGTTAAAACCGCCTTAGAAGTGTTCTTTGTATTAGGGAAAAACTCTCCCCTCTCATTTAAATATCTCACTATGAGGAGTAACCTCCTGTAAATTAAACCCCTTGTTAGCCCTTGGTCTGATTCTTGTCCATTACTGCATCCCGCAACCTACTCACACTTACAAGTGGCCCATGGCCACAAATTCCTGTTTAGAGAAAAAACCCTGTAGGAAGGGTTAGGGGTGTGTCAGTGAGGAGTTTGTAACGAGTAGAGCAGTCAGCTCTGCAAAAGTTTAGCCTGTGTGAGAGTAACACAGAGCCCAGCAGAGTGAACTCCTGGCACTCCGCAGCAGGATACGGTGGTGCAATCGCCCTCGGCAACCGGTCGCATTTATGGAGTTTTTGACTTTAAACATGTTTTGCTGTGAACTTTCTCTGTGGTCACTGTCTGTCACACTGCACCCACTCCGCTGCACTACAATATATGCACAGTAGCGATCAAAAGTTTTACATTTTACATATCAGCTTATGTTTGGTTCTTGGAATGCCATTTTCCTGTTGATAAATCAGAAAGTGCATTAATTTGTCATCATGTGAGACCTTAATTTTAACCAGAATGCTTTAGAATATAGGTATGGTCATTTAGTTAAAGTAAACTGACTGTCAGAAGTTTTGCATGCACTGTTTGTTGATCACAACATAGAGAGTAATTATTCACGGTTTACAATGCCATAATGTAGTATTTTGTAGCATATCCTCTTGTTTTAATTACTGCACCACACTGACAGGGAATTGAAGCCACTAGGGTATTCAAGATATCCTGAGGGATCTTGCTCCATTTTTATTGCTATGGGTACAGGCCCCAACTCTTTACCCTAACTCATCACAGAGGTGCTCTCTAGGACTTAAGTCATGGGATTGGCTTGAATATTACAACAGGCGAATATTTGTATTTGCTAACCAATTTTTGACTAAATTGGATGTGTGTATAGGATCATTGTCTGCTAGAATTTCCATCCATTAGAAACACAGAAGTGGTGATCAAAATACCACAGACCCCACTAAGTAGTATAAAAATACAAATACTTTATTGGAAAATTGCACAGCATAATGAACAATTGAAATACATTAAAATTAAAAAGGTACAAAAGCACACTACAAGAGGGACTTAAACCATTGTGGAAACATTACCCTGCAACAGCTAAGGATATTATAGTACAATTTTGCTCTATGGTGAACTCACATGGATATATATATGGTTCACAAACTGCCAGGAGGCCTGATAATACCAATACCATCATTGAACCATCATTAAAAATAAGGCAATAGCCATCACTGCAGTTTAGAAATATATCTAACAAGTGCTTTTAACTAAAAAATACACTGCTGTGACCTAATATGTCACAATCCCATGGAAAATCTGCAAACACCCATAACAGAACAAGGTATGATACTGGTGGTCAGAATTTAACCTACCCCTTAAGTTGCTGAGGATCCACACGGACGTCCCTCTGCCCCGACGCGCGTTTCGCACTGCTTCTTCCAGGAAGAAACACGCGTCGGGGCAGAGGGACGTCCGTGTGGATCCTCAGCAATTTAAGGGGTAGGTTAAATTCTGACCACCAGTATCATGCCTTGTTCTGTTATGGGTGTTTGCAGATTTTCCATGGGATTGTGACATATTAGGTCACAGCAGTGTATTTTTTAGTTAAAAGCACTTGTTAGATATATTTCTAAACTGCAGTGATGGCTATTGCCTTATTTTTAATGATGGTTCAATGATGGTATTGGTATTATCAGGCCTCCTGGCAGTTTGTGAACCATATATATATCCATGTGAGTTCACCCTAGAGCAAAATTGTACTACAATATATTATCCTTAGCTGTTGCAGGGTAATGTTTCCACAATGGTTTAAGTCCCTCTTGTAGTGTGCTTTTGTACCTTTTTAATTTTAATGTATTTCAATTGTTCATTATGCTGTGCAATTTTCCAATAAAGTATTTGTATTTTTATACTACTTAGTGGGGTCTGTGGTATTTTGATCACCACTTCTGTGTTTCTATAAGATTGGTGTGGTATATAATCGAGAAATTTGATTCTGTGGGCATATATTGTGAAATTTCCATCCATTGCCTACTTTGGTTTTACCATGTGGCAGTATTACATTCTCCAATATATCCTTGTACATAGTAGCATTCATATTTCCATCAATTCTATGCAATGTGCCAATGGCAGATGTAGAAAAGCAGCCCCAAACCATGACATTGCCACCACCATGTTTTACTGTAAGCTTTTGGTACCTTACTTCAATACTTTTTACAATTGGGCAGTATATATAATGCTTGCCATCACTACCAAACACATTGAACTTGGATTCATCCAAACACAACATCTAAGACCAATCAGACTCTATCAATTGGTTGTGTTCTTTCGCAAATTCAAGGTGGACCTTCCAGTTCTTTGCAGAGATGAAAGCCTTCTTGACTAAAACTCATGCATTCAATCCTACTGCTCTTAGCCGTCGTACCACAGTTTGGAAACTCACTTTAACCCCATATTCTTTGTTCATTTCATGCAAAATTTGAAACTGTTTTTTTTTCTTAATAATGTGATCAACTTTGGAGGTAGTTTACTGTGGTCGTCTATTTCTAGGTTTGTCAGATGTTCCAGATCCTCCTTTTTCTTTTTTTATTATAGGGGACATTTGATTCTGAGAGCAGTTGAATTCCATAGCCACCTCTTTTTGGCTTTAGTCTAACTTCACTCTTAGAATAACAAGCTTCCTGACATCTGGAGATAAATTTGTCTTTGTCTTTGCCATGTTCTAACATAAAAACACACAAGCAAAAAAAAATTGACAACCCATGACTATTCAAAAATTTAACTAATCATGACAAAATATGCAAAACATTCGGTCCAGCAAATATTGAAAACTAACACATATAAGGATAAAACAATGTCAAACACAATTTTCATCCTTATAGCTGACAAACATTTGCTTCCAGTTTACTTAAATCATCAGGAAAATGGCATCACAACAACCAGACAGAAGTAATCACACTTTTTTAAAAAAAATGCTAATCTACTATATAATTGTCTAATTCTGTCTGTCTGTAACGGAAATCCCATGTCGCTGATTGGTCGCGCCCGGCCGGACGCGACAAATCAGCGACGGGCGCAGTCCGGCCGCAAATTGGTGCAGGATTTGAACCACGCACGCTGCGGTCATCTCCTGCTGCATGGAGGTCAGCGGCTCTGTCTGAAGCCTTTATAGACTGCGCAAGCGTGATACGCCTGCGCAGTCTAGCTCCAGACAGAAAAAGGCATCCAGCGGTCCAGGGAGTGTGTATGGCACAGGAGATCTACCGCGATCTCCAGCGTCATACTTACATACTTACCTGACCGGGAGGAGCGTTGCCACGGCGCTTCTCTTCTTGCCGGAGACCGGGGCAGGAGTGCGCGTCAGAACCGCGCATGCGCTTAGGACTATCCGGCGCCATTTTACTGAAGACACATTTGCAGTGTGTCT
>VIAB01015585.1:33190-44178 GCA_009801035.1 Oophaga pumilio | reverse complement strand
TATTTTTCGATCCCGAGCAGTATCGCTCAACACTACCCCTGAGTACGCAGATGGCCCATATGTTGTGGAAAACTTCTGTTTGGGCACACGGCAGGGCTCAGAAGGTAAGAAATGATGGTTTGGAGGACAGATTTTTGATGGCATGGCCTGCGCTCACCATATCTCCCTTACGTGCCCACATGTAACTCTATTTTGGAAACTAGACCCACCCCCAAGGAATTTAGATGTGTGGTGTGCACATTGAACCCCAGGTGCTTCACAGAAATTTATAATGTTGAATCGTGAAAATAAAAAAATCACATTTTTTCCACACAAATGTTTTTCAGCCCTTATTTTCACAAGGGTAACTGGAGAAAACCAACCCCAAAACCTGTTGCACAATTTCTCTTGAGTATGCCGATACCCTATATGTGGTGGAAAATTACTGATTGCGCACACGGCAGGGTTTGGAAGGGAAGGAGTGACGGTTTAGCCACAGACTTCGATGGAATGGTCTGTGAGCGCCATGCAGCATTTATAGAGCCCCTGATGTGCCTAAACAGTGGAAATCCCCCACAATTGACCCCATTTTGGAAACAACATCCCTCAAAAAAATTATCTAGGGGCATAGTTTATAGTAATGATTATAATGCTTTTGGTTTACTGTTGTATGAATTTATAATATGGTGGCATATGTAAGTTGTGTGGAGTACATCAGATTATAAAAGTGTGTTGTGGCAACAGGGTAAAAACAAATGTTAATTTGTGGACGTGTGGTACACTTTGAAGCAATCTTTAATGCAAAGGCCAAGTTTCTAGAGCAGGTTTCACAATGGTAAAGTGTGTCTTTTCGTATTCCCCTCTTGCTCACCTTTGGTACTTTGGAATTGCTAGTGTTAATTCTCACTGCCAGGTTTGGAGTTGGAGGTGTAGTTTGTGGTTGGAGATGACGTTTGGAGATTGTTTAGGAGATTGTTGCCTAGATCTTTGTTTGTGTGCACATCCTCATGCTCTCCGATTTGATTTCTTCTTCCATTTTCTCCCGTGTTCCACTTCGTTGTTTGGTGAGTGTATTTTATATGATTGTTGTTTTCATTTATCCCTATCAGCCTTTGCTTGTCTGTTTCTGTATTACTATACACTTCAGTTTCCCACCTCCCTGGGTGGAGCAGGAGACAGATAAGGGGACAGATAAGGGTTAATATAGGAACATAGTAAGACATGTGAACCCGACATGTCCACTTCCAGAAGTAATTCGGGAACAGGGATAGACTAGAGCGGCCCTAGGTCCAGGGACCTGATTAGCACCCACATTCCCAAGGCATTGTGTGACATTAACACTGGCCCATTCCTTTTTTGATCCATAATAAATCCGGTGGCTGTTCTGGCAGGGAAACTACAGCAACTCAGCCTGGAGTTGGCAGACCTGTACACAGTTGTTTTGCAGAGCGCAAACACTTCAAACTTAGGGCCCGCGGCTATCGGGCAACCCTTGTTGGAGCCCAAGCTTCTCTTTGGATTGGGATAAGTTCATTGTTTTAAGGAGCAGTGAGACTGGCCAGCAAAGGATAATTTCTCTGAGCTTCGTAGGTGTTCCATGGAATAAGTGAAATGACCCGGCGTTCCGTAGTCAGTTATATTAGTGGCTTTCTGTGAGGATAAAGAATGCCTTTGCCCTGTATAAGACCCCTGTTTCACCTGGAGACAGCCATGTCTTTGGCTATCCGTATGGACTGCATTCTTCACCACAGTCATAAAGAGACACCCCAATTTTGGTTGGAGTGGGAGTCAGAGTCAAGGCAACCTAGGGCTGAGTCAACCGTGGAGCCCATGCAGTTGGGAGGATGACTCATTTTATTGGTCCCCCTGCAGTTCAGCATAAAGGGGAGTGAGTTTTTTTGTGGCAAGAATGGTCATTTTGTGGGTACTTGTCTATCTATACATAATCACAAACAGAAGCCGGAAAACTAAAGAGCCCGAGTTCTGAGGAGGTTAGCAACTTGGGTGAACATATTTACTCTATGGGAGTGTCATAAGTTTTTTTACTGGTCGTGATCCATTTTGACAAAAGAAAGGTGATTTCAGCCTTTCTGTACAGTGGGGCAGGCTTTACTCTGACTGACACCAGGTTTGTTCAGGTTCAGGGTCTCAAGACACAAACTGTCTTTACCTTTACCCATAATCACCATTGACTGTGCACCCATGCCAGAGAAACCAAGAAAAGGCCTGCCCACAGACCCTCCCTAAAGCACAAACATGTTCCTCATCATAGACACAGAGAGAGAGACTGTTTGTGCTTTGGGGCGGGCCTGTGGTCAAGTTACTTCTTGGTTTCTCTGGCCTCGAGCACCAAAATAAGACCTTGTCTACAGTCCCACCCCGGAGCAAGAGGATCTCGTTAACTTAAATCTTTTAACACTGATTACACAAGAACCACAAGATGGATTTCTTCACCCCAGTATCATTTTAATCAGTGCAACAGAGCCAATCTAACAATGCCTGTAGTTTACTTAGCAAATCCTGCTGACAGGTTCACTTTAAAAGCTTTACAAAGGCTTTTAGGTTTCACCAATTACTACCATAAGTTCATCAAGAACTTTTCGGTAGTGGGCAAACCTCTGACGGATATGACCAGGGAAGGGAGGGACTTTTCCAAATGGTCCAGTCCGGCCAGTGAGTCATTGATAAATTAAAGAAATGCTTTGCTTCTGAGCCAATTCTTGTACTGCCTGATGTCACTCAGTCATTTATTGCACAGATTGATGGATCTGAAGTGGGTTGGAGCTGGATTGTCGCGTGGCAAATGACATCAGTGTGCATACTTTTCAAAGAAACTGGATTTCGTTTAGAAAAACACTGGCATAACATGGTAATAGGAAACTATTCACAATAAAGTGGGCTTTTGAAGAGTGGTGATTTTTTTGGAGAGGGCAGTACATCTGGTCATCGTAATCATAAAAATCTTTATATTTGCAGTCTGCAAAGCGTCTGACACTTATGCAGGCTAGATGGTCATTTTTATTCACCAGATTCAACTTTTTTGTGATGTATAGGCCGGAGAATAAGCACATTAAGGCGGATGCCTTATCTCATTGTTTAGCTGGGGGAGGATATAATTGTGAACCAGTTCCTGTATTATAGAAAGAGGTGGTTATTGTAACTGCATGTTCTGATCTGGAGAAGGATGTGTCAGGCATCAGTCTAATGGGTAAACCGAATGTGTGAACCAGCATCTGGGACATATCTTAGGTGTTTTGTGCATGAGAATCAAGACGTCTGGATTTCTTACTCACCTCTAGCTGAATTCGCTGTGCATAACCATTGGCATGATTCTACTAGCAAATCGTGGTTCTTTGGGGCATACATATTTCATCCTCAATTCAGCTCCTTTAATATTATTTATTTTTCAAGAATACCCGAAGAGGAATGGTTTTCTTGATCTATTACATAAGTGTAGTCATGGGTTCTTGATCATTTGAAGATGGTGTCCAAGCTTAAGTGTGTGGCTGATCGGTGATGTTTGGTGGGTCCAGACCTGTGTGTTGGTGATTTGGTGTGGTTGTCCTCGAAGAACATTAAGTTAAAAGTTCCTTGTTTGAAATTGGGAACCAGGTTCATCGGTCCCTATAAGATTATGGGCTTCATCAATCCAGTGTTTCACTGGTCTTTACTCAAAAAATACATTGCTAACTCTGAACCATCTCCACCACCATCTTCCCCAGTCATTGTTGATGAGAATCTGGAATTTCATATAGCTAAGATTATCAATTCTCACTTGGTTCATCGGTCTCTTCAATATCTTTTACACTGGAAGGTTTACAGTACTGAAGAGAGGATGTGGGTACCAGCATCTGATGTTCATGTGATCAGGTTGGTACGGTCTTTTCATGTGGCACACCCAGGTACAACTGGCCTTCGGGTTCCAGAGGTTCACCTTAGAAGGTGGAGTGGAGGTACTGTCATGGGCATACTGTGACTGAGATTGGCCAGAAGATCATAGCGTTTGGTTTCACAAACTTCGGCACTGGTTAGCAGTACTTCACCATCTTATTAAACAGTGCAGGTTTTTTCCTTGCTGGCAGTGTGAGGGTTAATCTGTTCAGTAGAAGCTCCTGGAGCTTTCCTACCTGGAATTCCTCAGCTATTCAGTATTTTCCACTCCCCACTGGCTACTAATGCTCACCTCTAAAACATAGGAATTGCCAGTGTTAGTTCTTACTGCCTAGTTGGAAGTTGGAGGTGTAGTTCATGGTTAGAGTTGGCATTTGGAAATTTGTTTAGGAGATTGTTGCTTGAAGTTTTGTTTGTGTGCACATCCTCTTCCTCTCCTATTTGAATTCTCCTCCCATTTACTCCTCTGTGTTCCACTCTGTTGTTTGTTGAGTGTATTGTGTATGATTGTTATTTTCATTAATCCCTTGTTTATTAGCTAGTGATATCCTATACACTTCAGCTTCCCATCTCCCTAGGTGGGGGAGGAGACAGAGAATGGTTGATATAAGAGCATAAGAAGGCATGTGAACCTGGCGTCTTCACCTTTAGGAGTTATTTGTGTCAGGGACAGACTAGGGCACCAGTAGTTCTAGGGAGCTGGTAAGCTCCCAAAGTCCCACGGCATTACCTGCCAGCCCTACACACAATTCACAATTGTAAGGAGACTTATAGGTCACGCAATGCATCTCTGGGTAGTTAAATATGCATATTGCTTCTTCAGAGAGGAAGATCACATGGAATATAATGCCACCTATTGGAAGTAGCAATCCTAAAAGTCAATATTGACCCTTTAATGAGCCTTGCCAAATGAATTAGGATAAAAGTCAAACGAGAATCTTAATTTGTAGACACTTGTTTAGAGGTTTTGTCTCTAATCAGTGCAAAACAGGAGATCTGATTTGCCTGTTTGATTGGCCTCTGACTCTGGTCTAAGGTGTGACGTCTTTCCTTGTGGAAAGTGACATATCTGACATGCAATTGTAAGAAGACTTCAGGGGGTTGTCCCATCTCAGTATAAAGCATGAGTTCTCATTTGGCCTACAAGTCTCCTTGCACTTACATGTCTCCTTGCACTAACATGTGACCACAAGGAGAGATGTTACCCCTAAGACCCCAGTTATAGGCCCCTCATACTGCCAAATCAAATGTCATGCTTTGCTTGGAGGAAGGGAAACATTCTGAAACAAATTGAGATTGTGGTTTTATCTTTTATCTTAAGTCATATGGCAAGGCTCGTTAAAGGTTTGATATTGCATATAATTGATACTTTTGACAGGTGGCACTAGAGTTCAAATTGTATTTCTCTGTGTAGAGGAAATTTGCATATTTATTTCTCAAATGATGGGTGCAGGGCCTATAAGTCTCCTCAGACTTGTCAGGCATGTCACTCTCTGCAAGGTGAGTAGATACCACTTATAGCCTAAGAAAATCGTAAGCAGATATGTTTCCTCCTTTGAGCTTGATCACATTTTTGGCTGATAGTAAGACTAGTTTTATAGAAAAAATAATAGTACAATATTTAATAAATGTTTGATTAATGAGCCACATGTTTGTAATGATGTTCAGAAAAGGGGAAACCTCCCTGTCTTTGGAAGGGTTGGAAAATCTCCAAGGTGTCACCAAACTCTTCTCAAGTCTTTTTGCAAAGCAAATCTTTCGTAAGGTTTCCTGTTCATTGCAATAGGATATTCCATTATGGGACGATGACCCAGTGTTAGGCATCGGGCGACGACGGAATCTGAACCTGGATCCGAGGAGTCTGTGGTCTCCCATCCAGACCAAGCCAGATGCTGCTCAGCTTCATCATCAATTCCAACGCCTAGCCAATACCCGAGAGGCACAAATAGTTTCTCGGGTCTTTTTTCATAGTAGCCTTAAACCTAGGTTGCGGAACAAGAAAAGGCTGTTTTAAGCCTAAGTCCAGAAATGCCTGCACTGAGCATGTCCGTGACGTGGCAAGCCATGAATGGGGCTTGAGGTCAGCTGATCCTCTGAGCTGGCATCGCTTGATTGGTCACGGATTACGTTATCGGTGATGCGATTGACGAGAAGGCTGAGCGCGGAGCTTAGCCCTTAAATAGCTTGTGAGTCCGAGGCGCGGCACGGTCAGATCATACTAAATAGGCAGTGATCATGTGTGGACGTACCAGAATCTGGGCTCCACGTGCTCTCTAGCTTTGCTCTCCGGGACCTTGCTAGAGTATGCTCGGCTTTTTAGCTCAGGTCCTTCAGGCAGGTTCAGCTTATGCCAGGCAGGTAGCCAATATTGCAGTCCTGCTACGAATATAGGGTAGCTATACACCCTGAGCAGACTGCGGGGTGCGTAACCTGGGCATCACCTGCCAGTTGAACAGAGAAGCTTGCTCAGTCTGGTCTCACACTGGCTGACAGCACGCGGGCATCGCCACCAGCTAAATATTGAAGCTGCGCTGTCCGGACGTAACCCGGTTGGCAGCACGCGGGCATCGCCATCAGCTGAATAGTGAAGTTGCTCAGTCTGGTCGCACACCGGCTGACAGCACGTATGCCTGGCGTGAGTCCTAGGCACTACCTAATACCTGGCAAGTGGCTTCTGTGCTGTTAACAGGGCTACGTCTACGCCAGTCGTCAGCACTTCTCCCGTGAAGTTAACAGAGATAGTGCAAATGCTATATCTTGCTCAATGTGAAGTTCACAGGCAAAATCCTTATATTTAGTTGTCAGTTATTACCCTCTTAATCCAAGGGTGTTCGGCAGCAGTGAACATAAACTGCGTCGCGGACCCCGGGTTCGGTTGCAATCCATTACATAATAACGTTGTTGCAACCGAGCTCATAACACCCAGTATCTAGACACAGATCTTTGGGATGGAAAACAGAGTATGGCTTTTGGGGACATGATCATGTGGAAAATATTGGGAGGCGCACTTTTGTTCTTAATGCTGACAAGCATTGAAGGTCCATGATTTGTTTATCGAGGAACAATCAATTTATTATGGAATTACGTCATTGTTATATCCAGAATAAATTTCTAAAAAAAAATGTTTGTTAGGCTTCTAGGCTTCTGCATGACTTTAGGAAAGTTATATTATCTCCTGCCACCTTGCCAATGACTTGATATAGTACATTTTGTTGTGAACTGTCCCATAGTGTCCGTAAGCTTTTTTTTTTGCAACACAGAGTACACACGAGTTCACTTTGTAGATTTTTTATCTTTCATAATTATTTTGAAACCTTTTCCTGATCTCAGTGAACATAAGTCTGAAGAGGATTCTGAAGCAAATAGTCTCCATGGAAACCAACACTTAAATTCCCATTAGCATCTTCTGATGCCAGAAATCTGTGTTCTCAGTCAAATGCTCCCAGAAATAGAAGCAACTTATCAATTAATTGCAGTATCATATATTTTCTGATAAGCTATACACTATTTAATGGAATGAATAATAACAAATAGGTTCAGAGAAATCCACATTTTTATCTGATTAATAAAGGAATAAGGAAATGTAGAAATCACTAATTACCGCATCATTTACTGAGGTTTTAGAAATTTTGATAATTATTTTACTATCATGTAAAGCTTTTAAATGATTATAACAAGAAAATTGTTACAAATATTAGATATGTAGTTAATTGCAATATGGCATTACTGTAGAAATATTAATGGAAAAGTTCTAATCTTTTGATAAAAAAGAAATAAATAGTCTACCTTTAAAACTAAATTACATTAAAAGATCTATTAGTATATGTATCTAATCTATAAAACTTAAAGATAAAAAGCTGAATTGCAAAAAAATTATACTTAAATATGATTATAGGGTGGAAAAATAGGTGCAATTTTCTGGGGTATCCTTTACATGTGAGCCTGAAGGGGTGTATGTCAACCCCTATTTAAAAGTCTATCAAACAAATGAACATTAAGAAATAAAATAGTTTATTAGTAGGCGAATGAATTATAAGCAAATCCAAAGTTCACTTACAAATTTAAAAAACTACAAAATCTAGTGAATCAAACATTTTAGGGATTTGATTTGTGAAAATAAAGTAAAATGGCCAGGGTGCTGCCATTTTGCTGGATTTGTCTGGCATGTGATGAGTTAAAACTATAAAATATCATATTCACTGTTCTCCTCAACTCTCCTTACTGTAGTAGCTTCTTACCTGACAGTTCTTAGCTCATTCACTGCCAATGGCAAACATTTTTACTCTGATTTTTTTCTTTGCTTTTACCTTACATCACCTTATGTGGTAACATGGTGTGACATGACTGCCTAAGGTCACGTACATCATGACATAATATGTCATGAAATAATGTAATATGATGTGTTAGGGATCGAGTTCCCGCTGCTGCACAAGGGGAATCTCGAGCCAGTCCTGCTGCGGTCCCCCATCTGTCTCCGGCCACAGTGGAGCCTGCTCAGCAGAGACGTCGGTCCCAGCGTCTCACTCGGTCTAATACTGTGCAGAGGCTTGTTGCTGCCTCTCCTAGTTCCTCTATTGTAACCAGTGCTGGAGCAGGCAGCTCTGGGACTAAGTCCTCGGTTTCTCCATCTGAGCATGCCCAGGGCAAGATCTCCCATTGGAGATCAGGGGTCACATGCTCGGTTACAGCAGCAACTCCCATAGGTCCTCCAGGAAGGTCCTGAAGCTGTTTGTGTTCTGGAGCAGTTTCCCATTGGTCCTTTTCTGGAATGTCCTGTAGCTGCTGCTATAAAAGGCTTGCATGACGGCACGGCCATGCGCTAGTATCAAATCTGTAACGTGCTTGCCCAGTGTGGTTATGCATGTGTTTAGGGACCCTGCTGAAAAAGCCCCTAGAATACCGGCACCTCCGGTGAGGAGTTTGTGTGTTTGGGTTCAGGGCTCTGGCTGAAATAAGCCCCTAGTATACCGGCACCTCCGGTGAGGAGTTTGCTGTGTGCATCGCTGACTACATTATATTGAAGCTGCGCAGTCCGAATGTAACCTGGTGGGTAGCACGCAGACATCGCCATCAGTCAGCGTTTATGTTGCAACTCTGTGGAGTAACAGAGTTCATTTATACCGCCATATAGCGCCACTGCATTTTTAGTTTAGCGACTCTGTGGAATAACAGAGTTTGCTCTTATCATTTTATAGTGCTACCGCGTTCATATCTGCGACTCTGTGGAATAACAGAGTTCGCTCATATCACCATATAGTGCTACGGCGTTCACATCTGTGATTCTGCGGGATAACAGAGTTCGATCATACCGCCTATTGCGCCATCTTACTAGCAGCAGGCTCTGCCTGCACGGTGGCCCCCGGGCTGCGAACGCAACTCTCCTTTATATCTATTAGGTGCGTTCCGCAGGTCCCTAACATGGTGTGTAATAATTCTGTGGCTAAAGAACCAGCAAGGATTGAGGAGTAGGCAAGATGTGTGAGCTGCTGCCTTAATGAGTGAGCAAAGGAACAGTGGCGAGCTACGGTGGCCAGGAAAGATATTGTTTTTCATTCCCTTCCTTGTCCATCTGTTTATTATACTTTAAATTTAATGGAAATCACATTTCCCAGTGGAATTTGAGTGAATTTGCCAAACTGAAATTTCAGCAGATTGGCAGATCTCTATTAAATTTAGTATTGAATTAATACAAATAATATGCTGTTATTTTGTCTATATTACTACATAAAGCCTGACGGCTACTCCCCGACATGGCACACAAAACTTGGGTGGCTCCATTATTCTTTTTCTGCATTTCATAAATAATTACCAAAAATTTCTATTTAAATCAATCCATGAATTGTGCTCTGGGTGAGGACATTTGTTCAACAGTTCTAATACTATAAGATTCCAAAGTCAAAATTTAGACTTTTGAATGATTGACATGCACAATCAACATTACCAAACTCCCAAACCAAATAACCTGAACAAACTTAAAAAGTAGAAGAAATCAAAAGTTTCAAATTCAAATTGTGCAATTAGAGAGGGAAGATTGTCTGTCGACTGCTAAAGCAATGCAAAGCTCGCCACCATCATTGGATTACCTTCCTATATAATAGGTGTTCACCTAGCCCATTAGAGGTACAGTAGTTGCTTTTAAATAAAGTAGATCCAAAGGATATAACATGAATGGCTGGTGACATTTTGAAAATGGTGATAAATCTACTGTCCTTCTCACATTGAAATGTAAGAATGTCATGGGTTAAAGGGTAATTATTGTATCGCAAATTAACATTTCAAAAGTGTTATACATGGAGGTCCAGAGGATGAAACCTCATCGACCATTGGCAGCATAAATCCTATGGGATCTGACTACGGGAGATAGAATCCTTAGAAATGTTTGCTAAGCCACCAGCATAAAAGAAGAGAGTACCCCAAAGCATAGAATATAAATAATGTTATGTTATGACTGAACATCCAGCTTGGGTTACCCACAATGTGGCTTGTAATATATGTTTTCATTTACCTTTGAAGTTTGATGTGAAACAAAACACATCATATCGGCCTTTGTCTTTATCCCTATATCCATAGTTTCGAACTCCAGGAACAGTGTTTTTTCCCCCACAAGGTTCTCTAGGATTGGTAATTGGGTATTGTACTGATCCATCATTTAGCCAGCCTGCATTGCACCAATCAAGTCCTGACCTCCAAGAGTCATAAAGTTGATCAAAAGAGGCAATTATAGAATCTTGGTCTTGACATGCTTTTTTGGCTTCATAAAAATTGAAATTGTAGCGGCCAATACGCGGAAAATATGGATATACAACACCTGAAAAACAAACAAAGAGGGTAAGAAAATACATAACAATAAAAGCAAAGGCTATCGGAAGACTTTATGTAAAGTTTACCAGAGCTAAGCTTTATACAATACATGAGAAGCTAAATGCTGTTTCTGATAGATCATTTGGTGATGGCAGTTTAGTCACTCATACAAAGGGGTCACAGCAGAACCTATTACATAATTACAATGATTGAAAAAAGGCACATGTCCATCAAGTTCAACCAAGGGATGGGAAAGGATAAAGAAAATGGGCTATAGTTATAACCATAATGTATAATCCAATCTACTCTAAAAGCAA
>VIAB01015584.1:0-14213 GCA_009801035.1 Oophaga pumilio | reverse complement strand
TAATCCATTTAATGGCTTCCCATTGATTTTGAAAAGTGCAACAATAGTGTTTATGTTCAACGTGTTATTGCAGCAGGGAAATCGAGTATTGGGTTGGATGATAACAGCTGATTTTGTTGGGATACCTGTAATATGGACAATTCCCTTGTTATATTTTCATAACTTTGTTTCTTTATTCTATAGACAGAAGCTCTTGATAAATTCGGGTCGTGGAACATTGAAGGGATTTTTCTTTTTGTACAGAAATTATTAATGTCTGTTCAGAAGGATGATCCTGAGATTTTCAAGAAAGACTTAGAATTTGGAGGAGTGCCGGTGAGAGTCTGCCAGCCCCGAGCTCCCTCAGTCGGTGGTAGAAAAGGAATCATGTTCTTTCATGGAGGAGGATTTATGGCAGGAAGTATTGGTAAGCAAATCAAATTTGTGCTTTAAAGATTGATCCATTGTGTGGAGGAACTTTTTTGTCTATTCATCTTTTCAATCCTCAGGTTTACATGGGTTTTCCCAGGTTTGGGATGAAAGTCTGCAGTCTCTCTATGTGACTGCAGAATTGTGAATCCTCAGAGCATGCTCACTGCACACTGTCAGGATTCTCTGGTGCCAGGAACAGGCGGACACGTGACCGCAAGTGTGTGATTGGTACCCGAGAATCCTGACAGCGTGCTGTGCACTCGCTCTGAGGATTCAAAAGTCTGTAATGACATAAAGTCACTGCAGACTTTCATTACAACCCTGAAAAACCCCTTTAATGCACAAAGCTGTCTGTATTACAGCTCTCTTTTGTAAGGTGCTGCTAAAAGGATTTCATGAAGGTACATGAGAGCTCAATTGTAGCTTCAGTTGAAACCAGAAGTTTCCATCCACTATATAAAAAGACACATCTGCATGTTTTTCTTAATATCTGACATGAAATCAGAATAAACCTTTCCCGTTTTAGGTCAATTAGGATTTCAAATAATTATTAATATTTGCCAAATGCCAGAATAATGAGAGAGAGAGAGAGAGAATGTTTTGAGGCATTTTTATTATTACTGCAAAGTCAAAAGTTTACATACACTAAGATTACTATGCCTTTAAACAATTCTGGACTGCCCTTATGATGATGTGATGTGTTTGGAAGCTTCTGATTTTATGGTATGTTATTTTAATGCACACCTAAAACACACAGCTTCTTTGTGTAGCATCATGGGAAAATCTAAAGAAATCAGCCAAGATATCAGCAAGACAGAGAATTGTGGACTTGCACAAGTCTGGCTCATCCTTGGGTACAATTTCAAGATACCTGAAATTGCCTTGTTTATCTGTACAAACAATTATACGCAAGTACAAACTAGATGGGAATGTCCAGATATCATAGCGCTCAGGAAGGAGATGGGTTCTGTGTCCCAGAGATGAACGTGCTTTGGTCCGACATGTGAATATCAACCAAAGGACAAAAGCAAAAGACCTTGTGAAGATGATGGTGAAAGCTGCTAAGATTGTGTCAACATGGGCTGAAAGGCCACTGTGCCAGGAAGAATTCATTACTCCAAAAGAAACCTAAAAAATCCAGATTCATTTTTGCAAATGAACACAGGAACAAAGACCTTAATTTTTTGGAGATATCCTGTGGTCTGATGAAACTAAAATTGAACTTTTTGGGCATAATGACCATTGTTACATTTGGAGGAAAAAGGGAGAAGCTTGGAAACCTAAGAACACCATCCCAACTGTGAAACACGGGGGTGGCAGCATCATGTTGTGGGGTGTTTTCCTGCAGGAGGGACTGGTGCACTTCACAAACTAGATGGCATCATGAGAATAAGAAGGTTATGTGGCAATACTGAAGCAACATCTCAAGACATCAGCCAGAAAATTAAAGCTTGGGCGGAAATGGGTCTTCCAAATAGACAATGAGCCGAAGCATACTGCCAAAATGGTAACAAAGTGGCTTAAGGATAACAAAGTCAATGTTTTGAAGCTGCTATCACAAAGCCCTGATCTCAATCCTACTGAAAATGTATGGGCAAAGCTGAAAAGGCCGGTGCGAGCAAGGTGACCTACAAACCTGGATCAGTTACACCAGTTTTGTCAGGAGGAATGGGTCCAAATTCCGAACAACTATTGTGAGAAGCTTGTGGAAGGATATCCCAAACGTGTGACCCAAGTCATTCGGTTTAACCCCTTAATGACCGCCAATATGCCTTTTAACAGTGGCAGTAAAGGGTACTTAAACCATAGCGCTGTTAATTAACGGCGCTAAGGAATAAGGGTATAGTGCCTCCCAGAGTCAGAATTTCTTGGGGAACATAATTCAGGTCGGTTTTTACGACCCCAGTTTTGCGATTGCCATTAGTAACAGTATAACGGCGACCGCAAAAAAAAAAGTCTGATTTCCCATTTAATTTCTCTCTCCTCTGATGTAATCGCACATCAGTGGAGAGAGAAATAGGGTCCCCCGACCCCCCCTGTACCTCCCGGTGTACCTGGGCCATCCTGCATCCCCCCCATGGCCGCCAGCGTCTTCTTCTGGGAAGCAAATGGCGGGCGCATGCGCAGTGCACCTGCTGAGATCTGCCGGCCGGCACCCAGCAACAATTCACACATTGAGGTCAACTTTGACACATGGTAAGGTTTTTAATATTAGACAGTGTAGGAACGTCCCGATCAGAGTCACTTTATCGATGATGGGATGGCTTTTATGCTATTTTTGATCAAAAACAGTATTACTAAGAACTCTGTGTTATTTAAATGCACTTTTGCTTTTTACTTATTTAGTTACAGCAGGGTTTTTGCTCATTTTGTTTCCTGTAGGTTTTGTATGTTTTATGGCATGTATACCAACTCAAACCAAGCTAAATTTTTGTGCTTTTAAAGTTAGGGCTATGGTTGGGGCTAAAGTTAGGGTTAGGGCTGGGGCTAAGGTTCAGATTGGAGCTAAAGTTAGGGTTAGGGTTGGGGCTAAAGTTAGAGTTAGGGTTGGGGCTAAAGTTACAGTTAGGGTTGGGGCTAGGGTTGGGATTATGATTAGGGTTAGGGGGTTGTTAGGGTTAGGTTTGTGGTTAGGATTGGGATTAGGGTTAGGGGTATGTTGGGGTTAGGGTTGTGGTTAGGGTTATGGTTAGGGTTGGGATTAGGGTTAGGGGTGGCTTTTCCCCACATATGGGGTATCGGCGTACTCAGGAGGAATTGCACAACAAATTTTGTGGTCCATTTTCTCCTGATACCCTTGTGAAAATAAAAAAAATTGGTTCCAAAATAAATTTTTTGTGAAAAAAGTAAAATGCTAATTTTTTCCTTCCACATTGCTTTAGTTCTTGTGAAGCACCTGAAGGGTTAATAAACTCATGAATGTGGTTTTGCGCACCTTGAGGGGTGCAGTTTTTAGAATGGTGTCATTTTGGGGAATTTTCTGTTCTATTGATCCCCCCAAACTCACTTCAAATGTGAAGTGGTCTCTAAAAAAAGGTCAACTTTTAACCCTTATAGCGTCCTAACAAGAAAAAATTATGTTTCCAAAATTGTGCTGATGTAAAGTAGACATGTTATTTATTAAGTACTTTGTGTGACACCACTCTCTGATTTAAGACTACAAAAATTAAAAGTTTGAAAATTGCAAAATTATTAATATTTTTGCAAAATTTCCATTTTTTTCATAAACACAAGTTATATCGAATAAATTTTACCACTAACATGAAGTACAATATGTCACGAAAAAAACAACACAATCTCAAAATCAGTGGGATACGTTGAAGCGTTCCAGAGCTGTAACCTCATAAAGTGACAGTGGTCAGAATTGTAAAAATTGGCCCGGTCATTAAGTAGCAAATTGGCTCTGTCACTAAGGAGTTAAGGGCAATGGTACCAAATACTAATGAAATGTATGTAAACTTTTGACTTATGTGGCATGGCAACTGGTCATGTGATTGATGGGCGGTATGTATCGTAGAGGTGGGTGGCCCTACTGCTGAGGGTTTTTGCTATGTTTAAGGACCTGTGGTGATGTCATGATCACTTGACCAGTGCATGTGATGTTACCTCACCCGTGGGTGTGGTTACAGGCTACCTAATGGAGGTGTGTTTGGCGAAATAAAAGTCCAGCTCACCAGTGCAGCATACCAGAGATCGGAGCAAGGAACCGCTGTGTCAGACGTAGAACATTGCAAAAGGAGAAAATCCAGCTCAACGATGAAGTGAAGATAAAAAAATCTTTATTCACTTGTCATTCCAAATACAGAGGAGTATCAGCATAGATAGCAGCAGATGAATGCGTTATCAACGCGTTTCAGGTGACGCAGCACCCTTAGTCAGAGTGGACAGACTTCCATGTGTCCAGGCAGGACACTACAGAGAGGTCTGTGACTTGGGAGGTAGAAGGCGTGTATGACCCAAGATGGAGCCTCTGGTCTGGATATTGCCCTAGCCTGTGTGCTCACAGGGCCTGAGGGAACAAAGCCCAGCTAAAGACTGTTTTGTGTTGCTGATGCCTGATGTAAAGACTGTTTACCTTTCTGTTGTGGATTTGATGGTTTATGAAGCAAATAAACCCACATGGACGTTGAAGAGAATGTGCCTTCTGCATCCTCCTACGCAGCTAAGTGAGTACAATCCTTACAATTTGCAGTAAGTAATAAAAATGCCTTTAAATATTCTCTCTCTCATTATTTTGGCATATGGCAAATATTAATAATTATGGTGATCCCAATTGACCTAAAATGAAAAAGGTTTATTCTGATTTCATATCAGGTATTGAGAAAAACATGCAGATATGTATTTTTATATAGTGTATGTAAACTTCTGGTTTCAACTGTATGAATGCCTATGATGGAATAGTGAAAGATGCAGCAACTGATTGACTGTGATGGTGACAGGACATAATAATGTCACGCTTTTTTTTCTGGCAAGGTACACAGACTCCTAAAGGACTTTGTTTTGTTTGAGAAGGGGTCTGACCTAACGATTGACGATTCATGAGCCAGAATTGTTGTGCATATTTCTGACACAAGATAAGACAACTAAAGGGTGGTGTAAGTGTAAGGTTAAGTTCACACGTTGCGGAATTGCAGAATGCTAGCGTTTTCCTAGCGATCTGTAGCATCGCTTGGAAAACTGATTGACAGGTTGGTCACACGAGTCAAACATAGTGTTTGACACGTGTGACCAACTTTTTACTATTGATGCCGCCTATGCCGCATCAATAGTAAAAAGATCTAATGTAAAAATAATAAAAAGAATAATAAATAATGATATTCTCACCTTCCGACGGCCCCCGCAGCTTTCCTGCCTTCAGCGACGCTCCCGGCAACTGCCGTTCCCAGGAGTCCTTTGCGACAAATCACCCCGATGACGTAGCATCACGCGAGACCGCTACGCCATCTGGGTGATTCTCGCAAAGGACTCCTGAAAGCGTCTCTGAAAGCGGGGGCCGCCGGAAGGTGAGAATATCATTATTTTTTATTTTAATTATTGTTTTACCAGGGATATGGTACCCAGGGCCTGGAGGAGAGTCTCCTCTCCTCCAGACCCTGGGTACCATCGCACATGAACCGCTTACATTCCGCAAAATTAATGAACATGCTGCTATTTTTTCCGCGAAGCGGTTTTTTCACGGAAAAAAGCGCAACATGTGGCCAAAACATGCGGAATCAATTAACATGTATAGGATGCTTAATGCTTGCGGTTTTTCGCGTTTTTACCGCGGAAAATCGCGGAAAAAACGCGAAAAAAACGCAAATATTCTTGAACGTGTGCACTTAGCCTTAAGGTTCATCAGATGCAGTAGACAGTAGGAGACGGAGAAGGGGTTAACAGGAATTTTCTTAGGAAATTACAGGACACAAATGCAAAGAAACCTCCACACAGCGAGGTGATTTGGTAAATAGAAAACCTCGCAATAAACGTAACAATAAGAGGAAAAGTAAAGGTAAAGACTTATCGATTGGAGTTCTTGTTGGAGAGCGGTTGGAACTGCTTCCGACAGCGTCTGCAATCCGTGAACAAAGTCTCTGGCTCTGCTGTGTATAAACAAGATGCACTGTCTTCTGATTGATTACAAATTAAATACCCTTTACCCCTTTTTCATTATAAATTGTAAGCCCTCACTCTTCTTGTAGAAATTGTTGAAATATGTTTTGGTTTTAAATTATTTGTAAATGTCAACTCTGAATTTTAAGAAGGATGGAGAGTTGTGAGAAGTTACTGCATCATAGCTAGGTAGAAGAAAGTGAGAGTAGCTTTCCTTACATATGGAGTGCTACACCAGAATTGCAAAGTTGCAAAGCATGAAGTTCCAGCTTGTTCTGCCATGCATGTCATTTGACCCACATGAGGAAGGCTGTTGTGAATGCCTTGGATCTGAATTCTGAGTCTGGGCTCCCTCTGGTGGCTGCTGATCGTAGTGAAGCTGATTTAGCTTGCAGAGGACCATCAGCTGGGGACGATTGGCAATCAGGTAGCTCTGACTGGGGAGATATAAGGGTGTAACCTTCCCATGATCCTCGCCGGTGATTTGTTGTTCTTCCTGGTCCCATTTTGAAGTCAGCTTGCTTTCTGCTGTCTCCTGCAACCTTCAGATAAGTTGTTTTCTGTTTGTTTTTGTGGCTTTTGTTTTCCTTTTGTTTCTTTTGTTTCCTTTTGCCTGCGCTGGTCTCTGTTTCTCAGCTTCCACTGTTTATTTGTTCAGTCCCTGTTTTCAGTATCTGCTGGTTAACTACCTGTTCACACCAGAGCTCTGATCTAGCGGGGGAGAGATTGTGTGGTCTCAGTATTTTTGGAAATCAGAAGTGTTGGAATTTTTCCTAGGGTTTTTTGTGGATTGCAGACAGTTTTCTATACTGTCCTATCTAGATAGTTTTGGGCCCCAGCGTTTGCTTACTCTATTTTCTGCCTGCGTTTGTATTTCATCTTGTCTCACCGCCAATACATGTGTGGGGGCTACCTATTCCTTTGGGGCGCTACTCCGGGGCAGTTAGCTTTCCCATTTCTATCTTTAAGCTTAGCCAACTCTCCGGCTGTGTCGAGGTGTCTAGGTCATCGTAGGTACATCCCATGGCTACTTCTAGTTGTGCGGTTAGTTTAGGGGTCCGCTAAGTTGCCAACCTTTCTGGGTGACAGGCTGCCTTGGCTATTTTGGCTACTGTCCTCCTCGGCTACCGAATCATAACAGAAGGCCTCCCTACCTACAAGATGGAGTACCATCACTGCTAAGAGATAGTGAGGATTGCCTTCATAGAGGGGAGCAGAGAGGCTTATTCATCCAGAATGAGTCTTTGAGTCACTGCTGATCGGAGTTAGGAGATTTGCCATCTCGGAGATTGGGAGGAGACTGATACGAGATTACTGAGTGAGTAGTTCCCAGGAGTGCACAAGATTTCCAGAACACATTAGCAGCGCATTGGTTTCAAGAAAGACAACTAGGATCGCGGCTGCACTAAGCACTAGGACAGAGTGTGCGGTGACATATTGAGTGACACAAAGACTGTGACATTAAATTTTAGTTCTGAATCCAGTGTTACTTGTACATTTTTCTATCAATTTTTACCATAAATATTTGAATATTGTGGAGGGTTCACTTATGGTAGAATTGAGATGTGTTGCAAAAGCTCAGTAACCAGGGCAGAGAGGCACCATATACCCATTTATCTATCTAACGTCACCGTTCAGTATTTGGTCAATATTTGTAAGACAAAACCAGAAGTGGAATAATCAAAGGAAAAGTCTAATAGAAAGACGTCACCACTTCTGTATTTATCACCCACTCCTGGTTTTGAATTACAAATACTGATGTAAAA
The DNA here is from genome assembly GCA_009801035.1 of Oophaga pumilio. Lineage (NCBI taxonomy): Eukaryota > Metazoa > Chordata > Amphibia > Anura > Dendrobatidae > Oophaga > Oophaga pumilio. Next base: position 6,444 of record VIAB01015584.1, on the reverse strand, counting down.
TACTGACCAAATACTGAATGTGTGAACGTGGCCTTATAGCCAGCAGAATCTAGTATCCTCTCTATATATAAATATGATTGATTGTTATGACTAACAGAGCATTTTTTAATTTGTCATGATATTTGATAATTGTTTGCTGGCAGAATGGATTCCTATAACTCATGTCTTGTTTATTTGGTTTTAGAGAGCCATGACACTTTCTGTCAATACCTTTCAAAGAAATCTGGAGCTGTGGTTGTCTCTGTTGGGTAAGATGGCATTGTTCATCTGTTTCTTACATTCTAATTAAACTAATGAAGTAGTGAAAGTGAATTGCGACTAATTTTTGCAAAATGAAAGTGGTTTGACCAAAGGAACTTATCCGAGTTCTGTCGAAAATTAAAACTGTAATCTGATTGGTTGCTTTGGGCAACTGTTCTTTTTTTGTTGGTAGTAGTTTTTATATTCCCCAAAAATGAAAAAAAGAAAGAGAAAAAAAACACATTCAAGAACAATATAATGATAACTGGGATCACATTTTGTTCAAAACCATTAAAAATTATCATTATCGAGATTCAAAAGGACATACAGATGAACAGAAAACAAAACAGTTGGGTGTGCCAGGACCCAGTAATTAATATAGGGAAAAAAATATCTATTTGTGTATTGTATGGAGTAACTGACAGTTATATCTCATTTGTGAGTGTTTAAATTATTTTTTGACCCCATGTACAATTAAAGGGGTTGACATTCCCTTTATTTGCACATAGGGACAAAAAACAATTGAAATGCAAAGGAGATATAACTGGTTATTACTCAATAGTATATACAAATAGATATCGCTATGGTCCAGCAGTGTTCGGCACTTGTTCTCCCGGAGCTCAAATGATATTATGTCACTCAAACTGTGCAGCCAATTGGCGGCTGCTTCACTCTACCCCCTTCAGAAAAATCATACATAGGTAGTAAATCGGAGCTGCACTGCTCTCACTTTCTCCTGATGTCCAATTTGTCTGAAGGAAGAGAGAGGGTGAAGAGGCTACTGATTTGGCTTCAGGGATCGCGTGACATAACGTCACGCTAGTCCAAGAAGAGGCAGTGTCAACAATGCTGGAACAGTGCCGCCACTAGGGGTGAGTATAGCTGCTATTATTTTATAAGGGGGTAACATAGTGATTCAGAAGGGGTTGTTAGAATAGTGAACAACCCCTTTAATGTGTTTCCTCAAAAGTTGTCCATAACTTACCCTTTGCTTTATAAATACTGGTGGATGAGAGGCAGTGACTGCAGCACTGGCCCCCTGATCACATCCTGTTTGGGTATTCCAGAATTTACTGGGGATTCTCAAACAAAAGTCATCAGAACAGAAAAAAAAAGCAGAAAGATTGTAGAGAAAGAGCGGTAGGGAATTTTTGATTAAAGTATGTTAAAAAAGTGATCAGATTATTAGATTATAACTATAGAAATTCAGGATTAAATTCAACTTTGGTTTTGGACCACCCTTTAATGAATTTGGACCATCTTTCAAGTGCCGTGCGCCACCACCAGAACACTCTGGAGTACATTTCTGTCTCAATTTACAACACTTTTGTGGTAAATTATGAAAAATTTGTCAAGTGCTCTTAGCATGTCCCGCCCAATGTGAGCTCGGTCTTCGAGTTGTACATTTCAAGCAAAAAAATCTGCTTAATGAATAGGGCACAAAGTCTACAACATGATTGGTTGCAAAAAAATTAATCATCTCTGCATTTACTTGTATAGTTCTTAAAATAATGTTATCAAGTGTTGTCTACTTTGGACAGCCCCTGCCCATTTACCCTATTAAAGCCATTTATAAAAGGAGGACTCAATTCTGAACCCACATCTATTACTTAGGGAAGAGAGTATCTAAAACACTATCTCTCAGTCTGGAGGACGTAGTTTGATAATAATAAATCATTGCCAATAGACCACTGGGAATTCATTAATATCGTTAAGAACACCCAAAATAGGGGAACTAATTGGAGATGTTAATCAATGCAAATGTTGATCTATGTTATCCAAATATTTACTGTTGTTTCCCATATCAAAGATCAAATGATCTTTTTTAAATGATTCATTTTAGGTACCGCCTGGCCCCAAAACACAGATGCCCGGCTGCTTTTGATGATTGTGTCTTTGCTACAGTTCACTTTCTGAAGATGGCGCAAGAACATGGAGTCGATCCTTCTTCTGTTATAATATGTGGAGACAGTGCTGGGGGCAATCTTACAGCTGGGGTTTGTCAAGCTCTAGTGGGTAGATCAGATATTCCAAAGCCTCTTGCCCAGGTGATGATATACCCAGTGCTCCAGATGGCGGACTTCAATTTACCCTCATATCAACAAAACAAGATGATCCCATTGTTACTGCAAAGTATGCTTTGTACTGCACAATGAAATACATAGGTGGTGATCCATCTTTATCAAAAGAACTAATAAAGGGCAGCCATGTTCCTACTGAGATAAGACAAAAATTAAGAAAGTGGTTGAGTTCTGAAGAATTTAAGGTCAAAGGCTACAAACCTCACATCATGGGGCCATTTAATAAAGAGATTTATGAGAAAGTTAAGATAACTCTTGACCTTCCATGTTCTCCATTGTTCTCTGATGATGCTGTGATCCGACAATTACCACAGGCCTACATACTAACATGTGAGTTCGATGTTCTCCGTGATGATGGGATACTCTACAAGAATCGGCTGGAGGATAATGGAGTCCCGGTCACATGGTATCATGTTGAAGATGGTTTTCATGGAGTTGTCAACCTCTTTGATCAGTCTGATGTGGTGTCCGGAAAGTTGGCTATGGATAATATTATCACTTATATTAAAAACCTTTAAGACCTTGTATGGGTGAAAAATTATTTAGTTGTGCATAAAATAACGAGATATCTTACATGTTCTTTATTTTGGGTTTATGTCCATGAGGTGCATTACAAAATTGTACTATTTTGCTAAAGTGTTTACGCCACTAAGGTTCCTGCACACATATCTTTTAGGGTTTTTTTTTTTGCTTTGTAAGAAACACTGCAATTTTCATGCATATTTTTGAAGTGTTGGCAGGATTTCTTTAGGCAGACAGTTGTAAAATGCGTTTTTCCAGTCCTATCGAGAAGCCTATAAAAAATGCATGGAAAAAAGTGCCACAACTAGGCAATGCTGCATTTTGTAAAATATGTCAGTGATCACATAAATGCAGAAAAAATGAAGTTAGATGACCCCAAAAAAACGCATTGTAAATAGAAGTGGTGGACACAGACAGAATATGGCCCTTGTGTAAGAACAATATATGGGGCTCATCATAATTCTGCATTTACAGCTCTCCTGCCTTTCTTCCTACTCTCCATCCACCCCTGGCCTCCTGTCTCTGACAAGTCACACTTGCTTCAGTGACTTGTCTCTCCTGCCTGATATTTTTCACAGGCACCATTATTGCATGGAGTTGACTCTTAAGAAAGGGAAGAACATGAGCAGATTGATAGTCCAACCCTTGCAACGTCATCATGATCTTACAGCACATGTACTGCCCCAGGCAATTACTGCGCTTGCGCGATATCTCAGGGATGAGAGGTAGGTCATTGAAGCAAGAATGACCTGTCAATGGGAGACAGTAGGCCAGAAGCTGGAGATAAACAGGGAGAGAGATAGAAAAGCTGCAAGTACTCTGCCCACCCCACTGCACTTGTGACCCATTATCATAACATTTAAGCATTTGATTTCTTGAAAATGGAAAAATTAAATTCTACAAGCAAGGAACAAATTTAAGCAGCACTATAGGGTCTATAGCAGTGGTGGCGAACATATGGCACGCGTGCCTGAGGGGGCATGCAGCGCCCTCCTCAGGACTAGAAGACAGCGGGGGAGGGGGAACGGCAAAGCAGCGGGTCACAGGAGTCTGGAAGCCCGCGCTGCGGCTAAAGCCTGTGCCCACTGCTAAAGAGAAATGAATATTCACTGCACTGGCAGTGAGCATTCATTTCTCTTACAGCACACACAGTTTCAGCTGCAGCATCGGCTTCCAGCAGCTGCCGGGCTATCACAGGTGCCCGCTCATTAAGGTAATGAATATTCACCTCCACTCCCATAGGCATGTGATTACTCCGCCGTAGATGCTGGCAGAGGAACAAGATGCTGCAAGGGCGCCCTGGAAAGGTAAGTAGAATGTTTTTTTTAATGCTTTTCTCATGGGGGGCCATACATACAAGGATAGGGATGAGGAACCATGCATACCAGGATAGAGATGAGGAACCATGCATGCAAGGATAGAGATGAGGAACCATGCATACAAAGATGGGCATAAGAAGCCATGCATACCAGGACAGGGATGAGGATCCATGCAGACGGGGATGGGGATAAGGAACAATGCATTCAAGAATGGGGATAAGGAGCCATGCAGACAAGGATGGGGATAAGGAGCCATGCAGACAAGGATGGTGATAAGGAGCCATGCAGACAAGGATGGGAATAAGGAGCCATATTCAAGAAAAAGATTCCTAATGGAATAAAACATAAATGTGTGTGTACATGTATTCCTTTAAAAACACAGTTTTATTTCGATACCTTTAAAAATACACCAAAACCCAGTGAAGGTATAACTTAACGTTTATACCGATAATACTATTCTGTCAGACACCCTAATTATTCCTAATCTGTAGCCTACCTTGCCGTGGAGGTTGGCACCCTAAAAGTAGCGATCTGGCGCCCCCACTCAACGTAGGCTGTCCCTATCTCCCCTATTAATCCCTTAGATGAAGGTGGGAAAACAATTAATGGTAGTAAGAAATGAAGGGAGTCTTGGAACTAAACAGTGTCTAACACAAAGTAGATAATAAAATGCCCATGTCATGCATCTGTAAACCCATACAGATATTAATGCACAGAGATATTATACAATGAATCTTTCATAGGAAAGAGTCCGTAACAGTGCAGGAGAAATAGTGCCACAAGTAACACATTAATATATCAATATCACAGATATGGCAGCATAATAGCCTGTAATATCATAAAGAGGTATATAGCTGGGACTTAGCATGAGCTGGGTGACCCCGACGCGTTTCCCCGTTAATGCAACGGTTCCTCAGGAGGTATGCATGATGCCTGATGCCATAGAGATGATGACACCAATTAGGGCCATATGGCCATTGGGCCATATGCTTTTTATTCCTGTTACATAACATATTTTATTATAATTCCAAAAGTTAATCATTTTATTTGATAAGGAAAGACTTCCTCAATTGTAGACATTTTTTAACAAATATTAAGTTTGGCCTGAAAACTTTCTGCAAGCTTTTAACTTTGGCCCTCTGTGTATTTGAGTTTGATATCCCTGCCTTAAAGGGTTTGTTCTCATCATGATTCAAGGGTTACAGTTGCAAAGAGGTTGTAAAAACAAACAACTTTGCAATTTTGTCTTTGATTAAAAATCCTTTCCATTTTCAAGAACAGACCTTCACTACAATTGCTGGCTAGTATCTTAGGCTTGGAGTACAGCGCTTACAAGTTCTTTGATATTGACTCTATAGCGCGCTAATGTACGAGTTGTCTTTCTAATCTAAAATCTCAATATTCAGGGCACTTTATGAAAAATAAGTGGGATTTGGATTGCAGTTTGGGCACTCAGTCTCTAAAAGGTTCGCCATCACTGGTCTATAGAGTCTTTAAGCGCACTCCATTAGTTGGGGTTAAAATATCCTGAGGTTCCAATTAGTATTTCTCCAACAGTTAGTACAGCCAGTTACTCTAGGTTAGGTGATAAATATATGACTGTCGGGAAACCCCACAACTGACCTAGATCCTGGTGAAGTGTGAAGGAATATGCATGGTGCGGCAGTCAGCCATGTGCACTGACACTCTATTGGGGTGATGGACCTCATGGGTGGAGCATAGAGTTTGAGGTCCAATTATGAGCCAATCCATAAGAGCAGGATCTGCTGTGAGTGACTTGAGCCATCGGAGTAATATGGAGGCCATGTAATATTATATATCTACTGCATCAGTTACGGAGGGAATGTCTTGCCAGACGTGGAGTCCCCCAAGCAAAATAATATGTGCCCTAAGGGGTTGTCAGAATAGCAGTAATTGCATATTGATAGGAGTTTTAGTTCACTTGGGTGTTGGGTAACTTTGTTTTCTTAACGAGGACCTGACATTTTTATCTAGCGTAGATGACTCTGTTTTCCCGAATCTGGTGATATTTTTCATTTGCTCCTGCTCCTCTGTATTTCTGAGACATGGCCTCTTACTGTACGTTAATCTAGTATTGCTAGCCAAGGGGGTGTAGTCATCAACTCTTCTCTTTGGGCATCTTCTTGACAACCACACACGCTTGGTTATCAAGACCAGATTTACAGATACAAAAGAGGGAGGCATATCTCATGAACGGAGAGACGCAGGAACAAAAGTGGCCTCTAGTGGTCACCTACAATCTAAATCTGGAGGTGCTAAGG